>JAOVVI020002734.1:0-20458 GCA_028571085.2 Nepenthes alata | reverse complement strand
GGAGAAGGACCGTCCTTCTCTTTATCTGAGTCGTCAGATACAAAATTCGACGGCCCACGCGTGTTTGATGGATAATATAACGTGGACCGTCCGATTTTAATTGAATGAATAATATAATGTGGGCCGTCGGCTTTTACATCCGACGGCTCAGATGATGAGAAGGACCCCCCCCGAATTCGGAACGGGGGAGCCTACCCGTTTGGAAATTTTATTTAGATGGCTCAAAATTTTTATAATTTTATCAAAAATATATATATAATATTTTTGAAAAATAAAAAATTAATTACTATCAATCGTTTTTAATTAAGATTAAATGGCTAATAAAAATTTTTCGTCGAGTGGGGCCGGACCCCCGAATTCCTCGGGAGATTTGTGAAGAGGGGTTACCGGTGACGACGTCCAGCTCGTAGACATTACTAATCTGAGGGCCGTAACGGAAGGTCTGGCCACTGATTCCGGCGTTAGAAAGCGTGCCACCTACGCTCAGATACAAGTAATCCGTCCACGACACCGGCGCAAGCCCTTGCTCAACGGTGGCGCCGAGCACGTCGATCCACAGCTGCTCCCCACCCACATCAGCAAACCACCCCATTAAGCCATCGTTAATACCAAAATCAACCCTAATTCTACTCCCATTAGTACCACAATCCGTATGTTTATTATTACGATCATCCAAAGCTCTCATTTCTATCACCACGCCATTTTCCGCCATAGCCTGGCCCCTAACGGAATGTCCCCGGCCCCGTGCGGCGATCCCAAACTGCGCCGGGAGGCCGTACGAGAACCTGACCAACGACGCGATGTCCTCGACGGACGACGGATAGAACACGCCGGCCGGAGTGGCGCGGACGAGCTTGCCGAAGTCGCTGGAGGCCGAGGTGGTGGCGTCGGAGTCGAGGCGGAGGCGGGTGGAGATGTCCGGGGAGAGGAACTCGTAAGTGAGGAAATTACTCCATGGAGTCAGCTTCCCGATGATATACACTAAACGGCTGATGACGAATACCACGACGAAACAAGAAAGAAATGGGTAGGCGATTTTCGCCATTTTTGATAAAAAGGAGATGGGAGAGAAGACGATGGCTGAACTACTCGGCCGGCGTGGGGGCATATATAGAGGGAGGGAAGTTTCCATGCATGAAAATGATGGAGAAAACTCGTGTCAGTTAATGCATTTAATAAGATAATTTCTGGTTCAATTTCATTATTCACACATCTGTAAAATCTTTAAGATGAATATTTTATGGATGAAGTCATGAAATCGAATTTCAGTTGAATATCTGGAAATACGGACGAATATCCTTCGCTGTCGGGCTAAAAAGAAAAGAAGAAAAGTGATGGAGAAATCTTTGGTGGGAAGGGCAGAAGATCTTGGGGAAGTAGAGAGAGTGGTCCCGATGCAAAACGACGTCACTTCCGTTCGTGTTTTAATACTTAGCTGGGCTGACTAGAGCCGTTGGATTGGCCGTAAATTTAACTTGTATAAAGAACTTTAATATACGTATAATTATATAGTTTTTCTTTTTTTTAATAATATGAGTATTTAATATTTTAATATTTATTTATCGTCAAAGATATGAAAGGACGAAACTGGAGATACTCGCTGCTTTTTGGTGTTCTTTTTCCTTCACGTCATGGGCTTCTCAGGAGCATCTCCTTGAATTTTCAATTTTTTTTACGTGTCCAAGGATCGAAATTGTCGTCAAATTATTTATTTAATATTCTCAAAATATTACTAAATAACAGAACATCTTACTTATCAATATATTTTTCATATTTATGCTGATATTAATAAATTAATATCAATTTAAATTATTCGAAAATATTCCAAATATATTGAATTAATGTAAAATCAGCCCACGGATTTCTCCTTCCTTGTGGGCGGTTAATTTTTTTACTTTTTTGAATTATTTTAAGGTATATAATTATATATATCAATTGGAGTTTGGTTTGGTTTATTACCGCTTTGGGAAGGAGGTTCACTTCATCACGCTCATAATACTTTATCATGTGTTGAATAACTTTAGACAGATTTACATTTTACATTAAATTTATAATATTCACCTAATTTCTAAAATTGTTATATGGGATGAGTTAGTTCTTTAGAAGATTATATGAATTAGTGAATTACGAATATACCCCTTATCCCAAACAACAGAAAAGGAATTCAATTAATGGATAATCCCCGATACAAAGTGGCATACACACTAGACGGTAATACGTCATGGGATCCCGGTTCTACAGGGATTAGGGAGCCACTCATGTCTTCCTTGCTGATTCGAACAAAGCGGATGATGACATATCGTGACGTGAGTCCCGTCAAAACTCATATTTTTGTTTTTAGTTGTGGTGTGTAAAATTCAGTCTATTTTAGACAAAAATCGGATCTGCTTTGTTTGAATCGACAAAAAAGATCTGAGCAGCTTCCTAATCCGTACAAAATCCAGATTCTAGGACGTATCAAACGGATTCTATAATTTCTCTATATTTTAAGTCTAAAATAATCGACTTTTGGACCATTAGCTAATATTTTAGATTTTATAGGACATAATATTGGTTCACACGGTTCATAGTTGATTCTGTGATATACTACAGTGGTCTGCATATATAGGACACAAAAGTTGTCCATCCGCGTTGAGTATTATGGAGACAAATCTTTGAGAGAATCAAATATTTGGTAGAATGGAAATATTTAAAATATATTTTTAAAAAAATAGATTATTTTTAGAAGGCTTATTTATTTACTTATTACTTTTAATAAAATAGATAAATAATTAAAAAATTATTAATGAGGAAGAAAAAAATGGGCCACCTCAAAAGGGCAGTCAATCCAGAATAAGTACAGCACACTGGCCCATAAGATGGTTAACGTCTCGGTATACCGGAGGTGATCTTTAGTCAGCCGGATGCGGCCCAAATCGGATAGGACCCGAGCCGTACGGCCAATGACCCCATTCCCGTACACGAGAGATTACCTGCCTTAACCGATCAAGATCGCAAATATTTTTTCGAATCACGATCTCTCATGAAAATGAAGTCCCTAACTCAGCGCATCTCCTATGATGAAAACCCGAATATTTACCGTATACAGTTTCTCTACAAGGAAGGAAAGAATTTCTCCGATTGATCGTGGTTGCCATAAATGGCACCAACGACCCCTCACTAGTTGGAAAGAATTTTCTCCAGACAAGTGACAATCAACCTTGCCTACCAAGTGAGGTTGGGGGGTTCCAAGACTATAAAAGGCCTTTAGGACAAACTTTAGAGGCATATTCTCTTTAGTGTTTAAATTGATCCCACTCAGACGAGCCCATGAGTGCAGCTCTCCATCACCATCGCTCAATCTCTGCCGATCCAGCATCCTAAAAACCCCTTAACAAATCTTCACAATGCGAAAGCCGCTCTCAACAAGTGCACCACCACAAAAAGTTACTCCACGTCGAACGCCACCTTCAAGTCAGTCTCACAAATCCCCCTTCCCTGAATTGATTCCTATAAATTCTATCTTCGCATTTTTCTTCTCGAAAGAATGATTACTGACTTAAATATTAGAGGATAAATTAAAGAATGACTCCCGCCGTCTTCATCTAAAATCTTATCTTCTGTTGTGATGTACAAGATTTAAATCAATGAGCACAGATATCAGGGTCTACTCTCGCTCGAATTAGAGATCCAACTGTACCTAAATCTGTCGATGACTTGAATCCAGGACGTATCAATTATAATATTAAATACATTCTAAGTATAACTAATGTTATTTTTCTAACACTATTTATTTTTTAAATACGGAATTATAAATGGTGTGATTGTATCAGTAAACCATGAAAATTATAAGTAAAAAATAAAATAAAATAAAAAAGATAATAAATGTTGACCAAATCTGTCTGACCACCGAGAGATTTTTGTATGCGGTCAGGCCTACATGCACATCTGTAAAGCGTTAACCTTAAACGACCATTCACTGACCCCACACTGTCGCATCAGAATCACCAGATCTCTCTTCTCTTGTGTCCTTTTCCCTTCCAAACAGTAATCAAATCCAGCCCCTCCGCACAGCGTACGAAGTCTCAAGTCTTCAAATAGGGCTAAAACAGTCAATCTCCTCCTAACTTTTACATAATTTTTATTATTATTTTTTTCACCATTAATCTAAATTTAACTCAATATTAAACCACCCATCTCTTCAAATTATCTAAATTTTGTTAATTAACCTAAAAATAAACAAATTGCCTTCGTGACATTCCAATTTTGGCCTAAAATATTCATCCTTAGTTTAGCTATGTCTGAAATATTTAATTTTATTTGGAGATTACAAATGGACCACACTAGTCCCTAAGGATGATGACCTTAGAACTAAGATCTTAGGGTTAGGCAAATGTACAGTGTTCATTGGATATCATTGACTGTGAATAGGATATTGTGGGCCAGGGCATAGTCAGATTTTCTACATTATAAAATTTAAAATATACTTATATATGTATTATTATTTCTGTAATAATACATATCTGATTTTATAAATCATAAATAATCTCATGTATACATCCTTATTTTATAATAATAATACGTATAAGTTAATTTTATAATGTTAATTTGATGAAAATTTCATCTCAAAATTTGTTAAAGATGTTAGTAACTTTTGGGATTTTCTTCTAGCAAATTTGTGTTTGAAGTTTAATTTTAAGTGTCTTGGTATTCACTTCAAATTGCATTGAGTACGAAATTTCTGGTTGATGGCTTTGCTTGAAATTTAGATTTAGTAAAAAAACAGTTATTTATAACTATGTATACCTGTATAATTATATTAACTGACTAATAATTAACTGTTTTTACTGTCGAATATTTATTTTTCACTATATGTATTTCTACAACTATTTCGATGAACAGACAGTTTACTATCGGCTGTCATTTACTTTTCTGATAATACTTTGACTGAATTATTTAGATATCAACTATCACTTAAATTCTTTCAGGTATAACCTCCATCTCTAAAGCTCGTAAAAAGCTCTATCTTTTTTAGAGTAATTAAAACTTCAAGAGATTTTTATTTTTCTTTTTTTCATTTTTTGATAAAGTTCTCTTGAAATATTTTGAAAATCTCTTACCTATAACCATTGAAACACACTACTTGGCATGTGATTATGTGAATTTTTCATTGTATAGTTATAATAAATGCTTTATCTGTAATTGTAAAAATTTATAAATGAAAACCCTAAAAGTCTTAAAAAGAGTCTGAATCCATGACTGAGGATATTGATTTCAGAGAATGAACTGTTCAATAAAGGCCACTTATCAGGATGAGTTAACTAGGGATCTAGATTGTCTTTACCTATTTTATTATCAATTAATCTTTTTAATAGATTCATCTTTACTGACTCGAGGAACCCGAATATTTTTTTCGATCTAATTTATTTTTAAATTTTTTTTATAAATAAAAACGTATATTAAAAAAGATGAGTATAAATCCCAATTTTTTAAGAAAAAAATCATCTTTTACAAAACCCAATAACATTGAAATCAATCTAAGTTTAAATTTTCCTCCCCTTATCGACCTTTCTCCATCATGGAAGGAAAGAATGCCTTTGCAACTTCCAAAAGTTGTTTTGATTTGCACCTTCCATTTGTAATGTTCTATTTGCTTTATTGGTGTTGTTAGTATGTGCCTATTAACAGTGACATCTTGGTTATCTTTTACCTAAAAACAGAAGCAAGAAAGATCATTTAATAAAGGATATGGATCTTAGGGTTTGGCAGAATGATCTTTCGAAAGAGATCCCTAATGTTATTTATAAAATCATGCCTAGAAAAAATGTCAAAAATATTAAATAAATTGCTACATTTAATTATTAGACAACTAATCTACAATCTTATTTTTATTTTATTTTTTACTTTCTAAACATTAGATTTATAACATCTAATTTAATAAAATTAGAACAATAGTTATAAAAGGAAAAAAAAAACACAGTAAATTTCAAACCCTACTCACTTTAGACTTTAATAAATGTAATTTTAAAGCATTTAAGATTAAGATAGTCCTAATCATCTTAATAAATGTGGCATACTGGCAGATTTTGATCGTTTGTGTTAATCTGTGGAATCTTGGGGGCTTGTTCTTCCAATTTCAACCTTTTATTTAAAAATAAAAAAATTAAAAATTAATTTAGACTAAATTCTAACCTTAATTACCAATTTTTATTTATAATTTTTAAATAGACGGATGAAATTAATAATACGAAACAAATCATATGAATCCTAATCTAATCATAATTTTTTTATTTCTTTTTCTCTTTGGTTTGGCCTGAATAATGTTGAAAGATTGGGAAGTGTGTTCTCGTTTAATTACTTGCCTGTAAATTTTAAAATCTTTCATTTTCCAACAAAGAAAATTTGAATGTAAAAATATAAAATTAAATGTAAATAAAATTGGTGCATGGAAATTATATGATAGGGACTTCAATTACAAAAAAATTAATAGAATTTCCTTGCATTTATTGATTTACAATGACATATTGACTATTTGCTTAAATGAAAATATTCAATAAATTCTTATCTTTCAATTTCTCAATCTCTGTTCATGTGTGACCGACCAAAATTAATTTCTGCAGAAATTTCAACCCTCTACAGTCAAGAAAAATAAAAATATACAAAAAGACTTTGTAACAATAAAACGAATTCAAATTGAACATTTGCCTCCTTTAATCGTCTACATTATGATTCTCAATTTTTAATTCTACTTGAAAAATAATGTTATTAATCATGTTATAAATAATATTAATAAATATTTAGAGTCTGAATTGTCATTTGAATATATTTGTATTGAACATTTTATCTGAACCCTACACACCATAATGGTAAATCATAGTTTAAAGAATATATGACTCATTCTTCAATATATTTTTTGATACTCAAATCAGTAATTTTTTTAAAAAAATAAAAAGTGGGAGAGATTATGAGAATATGTAAGAGAAAGAGATGGAGAATTTTGCTCTATAATATAGAAAAGAAATAGTGTTTAGAAGACTTTTACTCTATTATTACTTTCTGACTTCTGTCATTTTTTTATAGTGAACGTATTCATATCCATGTTGTCAGTTGATTATACTTTTTTGAATAGGTATAAGATGCTATAATCTGAGTGATTATATTAGTTAGGAACTAAATAATTTAATTGTCTTTATACATACTTTAATCGTGAGGTTTTATGAAGGTAATTCAGTTGATAATAATGATCAGTTATTCATATTAGTTAGGGGACTCTTATCTGTGTTAATTACAAGATATATAAACCACCTGTTTGAATTAACCGCTCGACTAAGTTAATTGTTCAATTTGATTAATCATTCGGTCACGTTAACCTCTTGGTCAAGTCAATTGTTCGATTTATCATTCGAATATCCAACAATCAAACCTACAATCCAATCTTTTATATGTCATTTTAGCCACACGACCATTTGTTTGATTTTATATGTCATTTGTTTGATTTTAATTCCTTCTTATTAAGGCGGGATTATATTTTTTGGGCTTAAACTTAATGAGTCAGTTAATACTTTTTTTCTTTCTATATCTATTAATCACAAGCTTGTTATATCAATTAGCAAGATTAGCTCTGTTTATATTGTTCTTAAGACTAAATCCCCATATTTAGAGATTGAATTCAAACTTTGAATATGCCTAAATGAAGGATCATGTCAATCTACCCTTTGTATTGCTCGAGTGCTTTTTTCTTGTGGAATCAAAATCAGTGTTTATTTTTTATAAATTAGAAAGGTCAATTAAAACCTATTTTCTTGTGATTGCGATTGAAATTTCTTGATTGTTGATTACATAATTTTACTTCAGAAACTTTGTTTCCCATCTTATTTTTGGTTATGAAAAGAGCTATTTTCTCATTCTATCTTCATTTAATTTTCAGATCTTAATATCTAATGAAGTCGGCCAAATCTTTCAAACCTTTCATTGCTTGATGGATTCTTAACCTAGGTAGAAGAGATACCATCTTGTTTACCATAGTGTCCCTTCATATGTCATAAACAAAGTCTGCCTTAGTTTTTTTTTTTATTATAAGGGAAACTGTTTTAATTTTTATCTTTTATACAATATCATTAGCCTGATTGTTTTTTTGCCTAGGTAGTTGCTTTTAAGACTTTATGTCACTAGGTGCATCTTGGCTGGTATGGTTCTCTTTTATAAGACTATCATTTGCGCTAGGATGTGTCTATTATGGACGCTCTAGTTGCTTACTATTAGTCGGGGGAAAGTTGTCTAACCAAGTGGCACTTTCTCTCTTTTGATTTGCATGAGTTGTTATTAGAGAGCGGCATGTTAAATCTTTTGTTGTTATTGATGAGATTTATCTCCTAATGTGTTTTATTTTTTTTTAAGCCGATTTGTTTAATGTTTTCATATTAAAATATACATGTTATGTATAAATATTTCAAGATTGAATATAGAGATGTGTTTTTTTAATTCCAAATTTAATTTATATTTATTAATCTGTTATTTTTTGTATTTGAACATATATTTTTCTACATAGAATTGTAAGTCACCGAATACTTAGATTAATGATGGGGATGCCGGTAAAGGGCTGACCCATGAAGGAGAAAACAGCCCAAATCTAACAATGCCTAATTCTGCCTTGATGGTCAACGTTGCCATTAACCAGATGAAGAGGAAATGAGCCAACAGAAGCCCAAAAGTAGACGGCCCACTAAAACTTAAAACGGTCAACACTGTCATTGACCGGATGAAGAGCAAGTGAGTTGGAAGAAGCCCAAAAGCAGACGGCCTACTAAAGCCTAGAATAGTCAACGCTTCCATTGACCGGGGAGTTGGCGAGTAGATCAGTTGGGACCCCCAAGACACACGCGGCCCAAGCACTAATAGGCTAACATGTCTATCTCAGAGCCACAATGGTCATCCTTCCAAATTTTTCAAGTATCCAAGAAGGCAACAATGGCTACAATAGTTACCTCTAAGACTAGTGCGAATTCTAAAAGGAAGGCGCTAGAATTTGTATGTTGTCTGTTGAAAACCCTAGCAGTTACAAAATATATAAGAAAGGAGATCGACTTCAGGGACTGTTACAATTATGAGCGACGATCATACTTACACCCGAAAAGAAAATAGTCTCAATAAAGCACGCGCATCAAACCCCTCTGCATAAGGAAGATTTCCCATGACCTTGGCTATAAAAGGCCATGGAAGCTCCCTTTAAAGGCATGCTCAGAAACATGCAAATAAAATGCTCTCAGCCACGTTGATAAATGCCCTCTCATGCCCTCGAAAGCTCTCGAGCTCTCTTGTACTTGAGCTTCCTGACGTTCTCGCTCTGTATCTGCTATTAGTTCTCAGCGAACTCAGTACTTAGAGAATCAACTCTTCACGAGCAACGGCAAAGCCGCCCTTCCCACGAACACCCTCCCACTAACAAACACTCTCCAACATTCATAGTGTATTCATCGGATTCTCTTAGTATCTTTCTATTCTCTAGGAAGGATTTCTGACTTGAGCGTCGTAGTCTTTTTGATGAGATCAAATCCTGCCATTATCTAACCTCTTGTTTGAAATTTTAATGTGCAGGACCCAAAGCTAAGCGAATGGAGACTGAAATTTGATAGACAGCTCAATCTGAATCTGTTCAGTTTTGGATCAAAGACACAAAATTGACACCGTCTGTGGGAAGTTAACAAAAAGCTTACCACTTTTATCTCTGTAAACACTTACCTTTATAGAGTCCATACCATCAGGCAAAATGGTGAACATCAGAGCCCAAGCTTGCATTCCTCTAGAGATGTTGCTTCTCCCGAATAGGACCACTCTGCTAGTGACCTAGTCGGAGGGGCACCCGTGCCATTCCTCCAAAACGTTGTGGAGCAGATTAGAAATATAAATAAAATACTCATGATACTCTGCACCTGCCAGGGAAAAAATAAACAAGGGGCTTCGGCCTTCATAGTCCCTGCCTAGGCCTCTAGGAGTGGAGGCCAGAGGAAGAAGAAGTCGGCCAAGAAAGCTATGAGGCTGGCCAACTCTTACACTTCGAAGACCTCCAATGCACAAAGCCATCCCAAGCTTGAGGGGCGCTTGAACCACAAGATTCAGGATAAGAGTCCAGAAAGAAGGAACCCACAATATACTCAGGACAAGCCAAGACCTCAGGCTCAGAAGGGAGTCTCCCCAAATGAGCGATCTGTTAGCAGCAGTAGCCGATTAGCTACACACTGCACTACTGAAAGAACAGAGTTGAGAACTTATCTCAAGTCCAAGAGATTCGAGAATGCCTCCCGAGTGAAGGAAAAAACTAAGGAGATCCAAAACCCCATATTCAAGGATGACAACAAACACGCCACAAATCTGGAATGATTTCTCTTCACTGCTGAGATCTTGAACGGCTCCTTGCTGGCTAAATTCAAGATGTCGACATTGAATTCTTACGTTGGGAGCACTGATACCATGGATCACCTAGATCACTTTCGTACCCATATGAGTCTCCAGGGCTTGGAGGACTCAGTAAAGTACCGATGCTTCTCGCTCACCTTGAAGGAAGACGTTTGGATCTGGTTCCATTGGCTCCTATCAAATTCAATCTGGAACTTCTGAGAGTTCACCGATCTCTTCCTAACCCAATACGCTTCTAACAGTTGGGAAGAGAAGCAGCCTTGAGATCTCTCCCACATAAAACAGAGACAGTGAGAGAATCCAAAGAAGTTCCTGGACCGCTTCGCAGTAGAAGTTAGGAGGATCCCCAGGCTCACAGAAGAGATAAAATTTAGCAGTTTCATCTCAACCTTGACGTCTGGAGACTTCTTCAAATACTTGGCCCATAAAAACCCGCAGACCTTTCGAAAAGCGGAGTTTATCACGAGGGCCTACGTAACCGCCAAGGAGACTGACAAGGCGAAGCGTCATGAGAGGACTGACTACTCTTTTGTGGCTAATAGAAAGAGGAAGAATGGTGGTGGCGACAATCCCTGTCGGAAGTGGCACAAGAATGGAGTAGTGGACTGTAAGGAGTGCAGGCCGATCAACCTAACTCATTTCAACGACACACAGGCTAGCGTCCTCATGCAAATCTGTGGTAAAAAGTTTCTCAGATGGCCAAAACCTCTGAAGAATGCAGAAGGAGGAAATCCCGATAAACGCTGTGATTTTCATCAATCTTTGGGACTTACCACGGAGGATTGTAAAACGCTCCAGCGGTATATTGAGGAGCTCCTTCGGAGGGGCCACCTCACCAGGTTCGTCAGGAACTTGGGGCACAATTTTGGTGCCTCAGGTGGGGAGGGATCATATCCTTCACTGCCACAAAATTGGGTTACAGCTACTATGGTCAATATGATCATAACCCGACCAATCAAGACCTAAGCGGTCACAAGAAGCAACAAGTTGGGTGGAAGAAGAAAAAAATTGAAGAAAATCAACTTTAGTAATAGTGACACGAGCCATGTAACTTCCCCACACGCTGATTCTCTTTTTGTATCTACGGTCATTTCAGATGGTAAGTTAAACTACCAACAAAAACGAGTTTTCATTGATAGTAGAATTTTCAATGATTTGCTTTATTACGATACTTTCTTTAAACACGAACTGAAGAAGAATCAACTAAAACCTGTCGAATGGCTACTGTACGGCCTAGACAATGAGCCTGTGGCCGTCCAAGGAACGATACAGTTGGAGGTCACCCTAGGTATGTACCATAGAACGACGAGTCATATACTCACCTCCTTGGTCGTCGACTTGCCTTCAGTATATAACACTATCCTAAGCAGATCATTTCTAGCAGCGTTTGGAGTCGTCACTTCGTTACCGCACTTAAAAATAAAGTTTTCAATAGTGTGTGGTATCGATGAATTGCTGGGTGACCAAGTAACTGGACGGATATGTTATATGTCCCAAATCGCACCGAGTAGCAGCGGAAGGCCAACAGGGGAGCTGGACCATCGAGATGAGGGAACCTTGCAGCAGGCGCAGCCTGGCAAGGCAACTGACCTAGTTTGATTGAATCTGAAAGATCCGAAGAGATGTGTATAGATTGGGTGCTTACTCGCTGGACGTCTGCGTGACAAGCTAATAGCATTCTTGAGAAAGAACGTTGATGTCCTCACGTGAACTCCCACTAATATGCCTTGGATCCCAGTTGGAGTAATGGTCCACAAGTTGGGCCTCGATCCAACCATAAGCCCAACAGGTAAAATTGGAGGAACCATTCCATGGATAAGCTCATCGGCATCCAGAAAGAAGTGAGAAAACTATTGGATACTGGCTTCATTAGAGAAGCCTAGTACCCGAATTGACTCTTCAATGTCGTCTTAGTAAAGAAGAGCAATGGAAAATGGTCGACAAGGCCTACCTAAAAGATAGCTTCTATTTACCTAGGATTGACCTATTTGTAGACTCGACTGTTGGACACGAGTTACTGAATTTTATGGACGTATATTCGGGCTACAATCAGATTCGGATGAGCTCAGAGGATGAGGATTATACCTCGTTTATGACCGACCAAGGCACATACTGTAATATGTTCATGCCTTTCGGTCTAAATAACGTAGGCGCCACTTATCAGAAGCTCATGAACAAGATGTTCGAAAAGCAGATCGACTGCAATATAGAGGTGTACGTCGACGGTATGCTCGTTATGAGCAAGTCCACCAGCGTCCATATCCGCGATCTGATTGAGTCCTTTGAGGTACTCTGTGCGTACAAGATGAACTTAAATCCTTCAAAGTGCATCTTCGTGGTATCCTCAGGAAAGTTCATGGGTTTCATCTTCTCTCAACAAGGGATTGAAGTAAACCTAGAGAAGATCAAAGCCCTCATAGATATGTCTCCGTCGCAGAGCGTCAAGAAAGTCCAAAGGCTAACTAAATGGGGCCGGACAACCTTTGATGAGTTGAAGCAATACTTAATCAGTCAACCGTTGCCGACGTCACCCAGGAGCGATGAAGTGCTGTACTTATACTTGGTAGTACCAGAGTTGGCTCTTAACTGAGTTCCCCTGCGCCAGAAATCTAACTCTCAGTGGTCGATCTACTATGTGAGAAAAATGTTGACCGGCCGAAAGACGTGCTATCTGCGTGCAGAGAAGCTAGGTTTGGCACTTGTCTTCTCAGCCCGCAAACTAAGACTGTATTTTTAGGCTCATCGTGTGGTCGTGCTGACTGACCAGTCATTGAAGAGTATCCTTCGAAAATCTGACATTTTTGGTTGGATGGTTAAGTAGGCTATCTAGTTGGGAGAGTTTGATATCGAATTTTGGTCAAGGCTAGCCATCAGAGGGCAAGTCCCGGCAGATTTCATCGCCAGACCACGAGCCCAATTGTCGATGAGCACCGCACTGAGGACACGAATCACTATCCATAAGAGCTGCAATGGGTTCTTAACGTATATGATTCGTCTACGAACTCATGTAGCAGTGTTGGAGTGGTCCTAAGGACCCTAGACGGGTTTAAGGTGAAGCACTCTCTTAAATTTGACTATTCAGCCACTAACAACATTGTCAAATACAAAGCTCTGTTGGCCGAATTACGACTTGCCAAAGAATATTCAGTCAAACGGCTGACCGTCTATAGCGACTCAGAGCTGGTCGTTAGCCAAATCAACGGGAGTTTCAAGGCGTGCAACCTTCTCTTAGCCAAATACTTGGCTAAGGTAAATGATGCAATCTGGAGATTTGACAAACTGAGCTTGGTCCACATCCCAAAACTGAGAACTGAAAGGATGACCAACTTGCTAAGGTAACGGCAGCCAACGATCCAGAATAGTACTTGAGGGATATGAGGGAGGTCTTGAACACCCCAGCGTAAAGGAACAGGAAGCGATGCAAGTCTCTAATGTCAAAAACTTGATTACACCTTACAGGAGATATCTGGCGGACAGAGCACTACAAGAGAACGTGGACTAAGCCAAGCTGATAAAAACGACGGTCGGTTGGTACACCATAGTTGATGAATGGCTCTATCACCATGGCTACTCGACTCCGTACTTGCGGTGCCTTACTCCTGAGGAGGCCCACTACATTTTTAGCAAACTTTACCTTGAGATATGCGGATTACACATAGGCGGCAAGAACCAAGCGTTTAAGCTCATACGCCAGCAGTATTACTGGCCAACGATGAAGAAGGATGCCCTAAAATTTGTGAAGAAGTGTTAGAATTGTCAACTCCATGGCAATCGTCACCACCATCATCCTACAGAGTTAAGATCCCTCCAAGCTGCTTGGCCTTGCGCACAATAGAGGCTTGATATTCTCGGCCTATTTTTCGTCGCGATTGGCCAATGAAAGTTCATCATCGTAGATATTGACTACTTGACCAAAATGGGTTGAGGCTGCTCCGCTCGCCAAGATCACCGAGCATAAGGCCTTAGAATTCGTCCACTAGAGCATAGTGTACAAGTTTGGCATTTTTGAGGTCATCATGATTGACATCAGAACGCGATTCTCAAAAAATGCATCACTGAGTATTGCACCGATTTTTGCGTCAAATTGGTGCATACTTTGGTGGCATACCCTGAAATAAACGGACAGGTAAAAGTCACCAACCGTATGCTACTCCACGGTATGAATACCAAGCTGAAGGATACAGTGGGCTCCCGAGTCGACGAGCTGCCATCCGTCCTGTGGTCATATTAGACGACTCCAAAGGAACCAACTATTGAGACACCATTCAGTCTCTACTACGGAACTAAGTGGTAATTCTGGTTGAGATCGGGCTCCCAAGTCTAAGGGTCGAAGTTTCAATCCATGTGGTAATTTTTAAAAACTCAGGGAACATCTAGACTTGTTAGAGGAATTCCGTGATGTTGCTAGGATGTGGACTGCAGCCTACTAACAACGAGTCACCCGCTATTATAATAAGAAAGTGAAAGCTCAGAAATTTGAAATTAGGGACTTGGTCTTACGAAGCATAGAGGCTATGGGCAAGACCACCAACCGGAACAAACTTTCTCATAATTGAAAAGGCTCTTTTTTAGTCTCAACCGTCGTGCGAAATGGAGTATACAAACTCCAAATCCAGAACGACAAGTTGGTCCATGGACATAGAATGCGATCTACCTAAAGCTCTACTTTCGGTGAAAACCCAGATAGGTCAATTGTGTAGCATAAGCATGCTTGTAACATTACATTGTCATTAGTAAGAGAAAAGTGCTTTTCCACTTGCATTTGTTGTATGTCTTTTCTTTCTTTTCTTTTCTATACGAATGCTTGCTTTCAGGTTGTACAAAATAAATGACCTAAGTTACCCCTAAATCGGACGAGTTTTCACCCGTATGCAATTAAACTCTAGTTATTTAGGCGGTATATTAGCGGTCGAATTAAACCCTGGTCATTCAGACGGCCCATGAGCAGTCGAATTAAACTCGATCATCCATGCGGTTTATGTGCAGTCAAATTAAATATTTGTCATCCAAGTAGCTCGTTCGCGGTCTAAATCTAAATGTTAGGGGGTTTAAACGGTACGTGTGATGACCTCCTCTAACAAGAGTTAACGTTGTCAGTCTGCAATGGTCAACATCCTAGGAGCAAGTGCTTCGTCCAATGCTAGCCGCCCAAGATCGAACATGAGCTGCAGCACTCAAGCCTCAACGCACGAACGGCTTGTTACGACTTCAAGAGCAACCCTAATGTCTCCTTGCGGACATGAGTTCATTTAAAAGTACAACAAACATCTCCAATATGTAATACGGATGGCCAACTTGCCCGAGGTGCACTAAATAGGCCAGCTGAGATAAGGAGCAAACAATTAATGGAACGGCAAATGAAAGCTAAGTCATGGAACGCATCAGTTTGTAAAACAACAATTTTATTAATGATAAAATGACGTGTACAATGACAACAAGAGGCAAAAAGTAAGGGAACACAAAATCTTAGAGGCAGAGCTCCATAGAGGAGGCAGGGGAGTCCCTAGCACACTATGAGGCTAGACCATGAGCAATACGGTTTACGGGGTCAATGATACCAATGGGAAAATTGGGGTCCATCAAGTAAACAATGCGACGACTAATGTTGATGCATTCCCATAATCGTGCCCATAGCGCCTGAGAAACCTTATGATGACGAATGTTAATGGATAGCTCATTCTCCAGCAATGCTATATTTCCTAGAAGCTCATCAGTATGCCCAGTAGCCCTGGCGGCCTCCTCTTCAGTATCACATTTCCTTGCTCTCAGCTCAGACAACTCAAATTGGAGAGCGGTCTTCTCCTCCTGGTGCTGGGCCCTCATCAGGTCTACCTCCTCCTCAAACAAGGCAATCTCCTCCCCACAATCTTGGACAACCAAGTCCCACTGATGTAGTCCCTTACTCACTGCGCCCAGAACCTTGGCCTCCAACCAGAAGATAAAGAAGTTAAACCACAACGGCAAAGAAAGAAGATAAAGGAAACTTCAAAAAATTACTAGCCTGACTTTTCGCTGCCTCCTCACTGGCCTGCTACGCGATCTTGGAGCTAAAGGCGAGGGACTAGAAACGGAAGCCTCCTCAGTAGCAATCCCCTCCACCAACTTGGCATTGAGGCCCGCCACTTCCAAGAGCTCTCCAGTAGCTAGCTCCTCAGGCACAACTTGTGGCTCATCAGCCAGCTTCATTCTTGCGGCTAGCTCTTCCAGCTTTGCTCGTAGCTCATCAGCCGACTCCGTCTCGGTGGCTCCAAGCGGCTATTCTGTCGGCGCGGCTTGAGCTGCCAAGCAGATCGTTTGCAATAGCGTAATAACCACGACCCTTGCGGAGCCGTGCAGTGTGGTTTCATACTCCACAACCACCTCCACTTTAGAGTGCTTTTTGGCTCCAGCAAGCCATTCAGTCATCATGTAATCCGGCTCTGTGGAGGAAGAGGATGAAGGCACTACCGTCACAGTCCTTTTTTGCCTTGGACTATTGGGAGTATCGCCCGTAAAAAGTGCGCCATATGCATTAGTGGAAATGGCACCAGGCTTCCTCTTGCGCTGTGACGGTGACTTGATCTTCTGAACCAAAGAAAGAGGTCCCCAACGGGCTTTTTTGGCTTCCTCCCTGGAAACCAAATGATCCCTCCTAAACTCGTTAGGGTACTTCCTCACCAGTGCCAGCAGTGACTCCACGGCCTCCACCACAGCCTCCTTGGGTCACCCGGTGAAAAAATTGGGGACCTTGCCCCAATCACGAGACAAGGGCCATGAGTATCCAACACGCACGTAGAAGTAACGGTCCTTCTAATGCTTTAACGATTCATAAATGGCTTTGCTAATAGGAAGGTCTCGGGGGAATAAAGAGATCCAGTCCCCACCTTAGATGAACTGAAACATCACCTTGAGTGCCTCATTCGTCATCAACCGTGAATGATGGCAGAGGAAGATGCACAATGTGCAAAGGTATCACACGACATTAGTATGGAGCCATGCGATGGGAACCCTAATCACGGCGAAGATATCCAGCAACTCCTTTGAAACGGTGATGTAAAGCCCACTCCCCAGATAAGCCTCATACACAGTGATGTATTCCCTAGGAGGATAGCAGGCCCTGTTGTACGCGTTGGGCATCACCGGGACGATCTCACGTGGAATATTGAACTCCACGTATAATTCTTTCTCCTCACCAGGAGTGATCACAAAAGTAATCTTAGCAATAGAAGGAGCCTTGGAAACAATGGTAAGAATGGTATTATAGACTTAGAAAATTTTCAAGTGTGGAAAACTTGAACGAACGAACACGTTTTTACTGGCACACAAACGTTTGCAAGGCAATGCCTCGATAAAGAGCGTCCATTATGGCGGACATGTGTCATGCTCGGAAATGGCAGAGTCGAATCAGATCTCCTACAAAATTAATTATCGAGATTGCAAATTCACTGCGTATTGACACGTTGAAGACTTTTTATCTAACAGTCCGACGTTATGATGGCACATCATTTCAATTGCTACAAGTTTTTCAAATTTTGGCTAAGACGGTCAATAAATCCGGTCAACGATATTCTCTCTCAGTTCTCCAGATTCTGGCTTGAAGAGTCTACGAATCCGATCAACACTCTTCTCTCTCAGTTCTCCAGATTTTGGCTTGAACGATCAACGAATCTGGTTAACATTTTCGTCATTTTAGGTCTCCAGATCTTGGTGTTACGATCGATAGCCGCAAGTTACGCAATCAAAAGACCAAGTACCATTGCTAGTTCCAAGATGTCTTGAACAAGTTTCCCAACCAAAGACGTCCCATTATGAACATGCTGGAAGTCGAAATCCCAGATTACTAGTATATGGGCTTAGTGATAGGGGCGCCAGTAGCAAACTGACCCACGAAGGAAAAAATGGTCCAAATCTAACAATGCCCAATTCTACCTGGACGGTCAACGATGCCATTAACCGGATAAAAAGCAAGTGGTCTGACGGAAGCCCAAAAGCAAACGACCCACTAAAGCCCAGAATGGTCAACGGTTCCGTTGAACAGGGAGTTGGCCGGTAGACCGATTGGAACTCAAGACACATGAGACCCAATCGCTAATTGGTTCATGTGTCCATCTCAGAACCACAACGGTCATCCACCTTAATTTTTTACGTCTCCAATAAGGCAACAATGGCTATAACGGTCACCTCCAAGATCAATACGCATCATGGAAGGAAGGCGCCATAATCTATACGCTACTTGCTGGAAACCCTAATAGTTAGAAAATGCAGAATGAAGGAGATCGGCTTCTGGGACGGTTACAGCCATGGGTGACGATCACACATGTGTCAGAAAAGACAACGATCTCAACAAAGCGTGCATCAAACTCCTATGTATAAGGAAGACAGCTTATGGCCTTGGCTATAAAAGACCATGGAAGTTCCCTTCAAAGGCATGCTAAAAAATCTATAAAAAAAATGCTCTTAGCCACGTTTACAAATGCCCTCTCATGCCCTCAAAAACTCTCAAGCTCTCTTGTACTCGAGCTTCCTAGCGCTCTCGCTCTCCCTCTGCTACTAGTTCTCAGTAAACTCAGTATTTAGAAAACCAGCTCCTCACAAGCAACGACGAAGCCACTCTTCCCACGAACACCCTTCCACTAACAAACACTCTCCAGCATTCATAGTACATTTCTTCTACATCTTTCTATTCTTTGAGAAGGATTCCTAATGTGAGCGTCAAATTATTTTCAAATGGATCAAATTTTTTCGTCACCTAACCTATTGTTTAAAATTATGGTATGCATAACCCAAAATTAAGCGAACGGTGACTGAAATTTAACGGACAACTCAACCTTAATATGTTTAAATTTGGATCCAGGATGCATCAATTAATGAATAAATTAGGAATGCCTTTTGTTCCCTTTTTTGGAAAAAAATAATATATTTATAGTCATATTATTAGTTAATAGTAGCTTCCCAATGAGAAATAATAGTCCTCAATATGAATAGTCGTACCGGTTAGGAACTTATTAGTTCAATCGTCTTTTATGCATGCACTAATTGAGATTTTTTGGAGACAATTTAGCCAGTAATAATGTTGAGTGATTAACATTAGTTAAGAGACTCTCTTCAAAGTTAACCGTTGGGTATACTAATCATCCACTCAATTGAACCACTCGATTGAGTTAATTGTTCAATTTGGTTAACCTTCGATCAGATTAATTACTTAGAGTAATTGTTGGATTAATCATTCGGACATTTAGCCATTTGAACCTACAATTTAATATTTTATGTATTCTTTTAGTCACTCAGCCACTCAAGCATCAGTTTGATTTGGATTCATTCTAATTAATGATGGATTCAATGTTTCATATTTGGGCTTAATGAGTTTGTAAATATTTTTTTTCTTTCTTTGCTTATTATTTATAGGTAATTGGGTTAGCCCTATTTACCCATATATATATATATATATATATACACATGTGACCGTTTTTAATATATTATTTAACCATCTAATTTTATAAAATAGTTGATCTATCAATTGATTTTTTTAAATTTAATTATGTAAATTAATAGATAAGATGACATATTAAATCAAATAATTAAATGGTACTCTAATAAGACTTATATAACATTATTTGAATTGTTTAATGCAACAAAATCGGTATTAAATTAGAAAAAAAATTATATAGTTGAAAAAAAAATGTAAAAGTGAAAAATATAATTAAAAACTAATGATTTTGATGGATATTTTTATTTTAAATAGAGAAATATAAATTTTTTTTTAATTTTTTATAATTTCAAAAAAGGGGCCCCATTTCCCACCCCTGTGTAGAAAGTCGTGCCTTTATCACAAAGGCTCTGCCCTTGATACTGTCGGCAAAGTAGGGTAACAATAGCTTTGGACAAAAGTACCCTAAATAAGGGCATTTTTTCAGAGACAAAATCTCTGTCTATATTTAGACCTGTCCATGCATGCCATTTTTTTTCCCCATTATCTAAGTAGTATTTAATTTAAAATACTATTATATAAACACTTTTCAGATACTTTTTAATATATTTTTACAGTGGCCCTTCGTTTTATTGACATTAATAATTTATATGAGAATAG
>JAOVVI020002733.1:0-20463 GCA_028571085.2 Nepenthes alata | reverse complement strand
AGAATAGCTTCGTTGGCGGTGCTAGGCTTTTGCATCGGCCTCTTGGACTCCTAAAACTCAGGCTCCAGGACGCACTCAAAACTAGTGGAGTTCATGACTCTCAATCCTACAGAGCTCGGAGGGGGCAGATAGTTGTATTCTGTGGCCATTGGTCGACTTCTCTTGTGAAAAAACCTTATGAGGGAAAATACTTAATGAAAATTTATTATTTAAATGAGCAATTGGTTTATCGCAATTCGTTGTGTTCAGTTAACCCTTTTTTTCTTCCAATTATGTGTTCTGGAAGGGTTGCTGCCGCCGCTCCTAATGGCTAGAACCGTTGCATTGCGGGTGTGACAGTTGGGATTTTGGCAGGCGGCTGCGGTGTGAGTGGGGTGGCAGTTTACAAGTGCCATGATGGGCTGCAATGGGATGACTTGCAATGTTTTGCTAAACGAGCACATGTCAAGGCCATCATTTAGGGCATCCTCTGCGTTTTCCCGCGCGACACCGCCTTGCCTTCCAAGCGTTGTCTATATAAAGGGGCGTGCATTTTCACTTTTGGACACTTTGCCATCGCTTGGTCCAAACATGACGAAAAAGAGAGGCTCTCCTTCTTCCTCGATCCGTTAGATAGTGAGCAACATTAAGTCTGTCCTTGCTGTCGCCGCCCTGAGAGTAGAGTACGACGTTCCTGGCAACTGGGCCCACCTTATCCCTGGAGAGGGCGGTAGAGTGAACTTGTCCCCTGAGGGCTACATCACAGTGTACGAGCACCATTTGCACGGGGGCCTTCGATTTCCCATGGAGCTCGATCTGTATGGCCTGTTCGAGGTGCTTAAAGTCCCCGTGGCCCGACTTCATCCCAACACCATTCGTTATCTGGTGATGATTTGCATTTTTGTTAGACTTCACGGTGGTGCATTCAACCCTCGCTCACTGAAGGTAATCTTTCGCTTTGTCCAGACAAAGGATTGGCTCTCCATGTCTCCTCGCGCAGGGTTTAGTTTTTGGGGGATGAACCTAGACTCTGTAAAGAATTGGAAGAACTGTTACTTCTTCTTGGTGCTTCGTCTAGAGTGGGAATTCTTGAGAGGGTGGGGCCCCATCAATGAGTTCTTTTCCAAAACAATGAGTGACGAGGAAGTGCAGTAGGAGAAAAAACTTATCGGTAGCATAGAGGCCGTGATCGAGACCTTTGCAGAGCAGGGGGACTACCTCACCCCAGAGACGTTCATGGCTATCGGTTGGGATAGAGTTAGCAGGGTAGTGGCAGGCGTCTACCAGAAAGGGAAGGCTGGAGCTTTGGTCCTGAGGGAGCCACCCGAGGGGTTGCCCGAGCAGGATGATCCGTCGCTATCTCTAGAGTCTTCTTTGGGCGAGGACATGGCAGCTTTAAAGAGGATGAGAGGGGCCGGCGGCAACTCTAGGAGGAGGGCCCTGACACTGTTGACCACACTGAGCTAGTTCGCCAAGCTTTATCCGTTGTCGGTTACCGCTGCTTTGGCCATCGCACAGTGCCACAGCTATTGCCATCGGCGAAAGCCGCCGGGCAGGCTCTCATTCCAACCGTTGCCTTGGCGAAATATGGCATCCCAGTGATTGAGCTTCATTTAGGTGAGGGGTTTGCGTCGGGTTCTCCGTTCGGTGTCGAGTAGGTGCCCCTTGCTAGCGAATCGCAGGTGGAGCCCTTGGCAAAGGAGTCTGCATCCGGCGCCGAAGAGGTAGAATTAGGCTCAATAGAGCCCCCTGAGATAGCCGGTTTGGGGTTTTCCGTTGCACTGTCGAATGTCCCAAAGGGGGTTGAGATTCTATCTTGCGTGTCGCCTGGACTGTCCGCCCATGGCCCTGAGGCCCCCACTGGTGAGCTTGTCCTACCTGAGGAGGTCGTTGGTGTAACTGCGGTCGGTGCTGATCCAGAGAGAGAGATGACTAATGCGATCAGGCGGACGGAGCCCCTGGACTTCTTAGATTTTGGAGCGGGACAGGGGCCACCTGACACCACGGAGGAAGCCTTTGTTGTGGTATGGTGTCTTTTCTCGTCAAGTAGGAGATTTTGTTCACTGACTCTCACTGTGGTGCTTTTTCCCTGGTCAGGACTAACGGACGACTTGTCTTTCTTTTCCCAACATAGACTCCGGACATGGTCCGTCTCTTCTACACCACCCTTGTCCAGTGTGCTCGTCGGGCTCGAGAAGAGGGTGAGTGGGAGGCCGAGCAACGTTGGAGAAGCGAGGTCGTCGCCTTGAGACAGGAAGTTGATCAGTTGAGGGGGCATCTGCAAACGATTGAAGGTCTCCTCACTGACGTTTGAGAGCCGTGCGCGTGGGCTGAGGCGGTCTCACGAGTCCAGCTTTCTTCAGAGGAGGCCTTCCGACTTTTGGATGCAAGGTTTCGGGATGGCATACACATGTGTCACCGTATAGCCTCCGTCATTGCTCCAGACGTTCCCGCAGGATTCTTTGGTCCCCGCAATGATGGGGTTAGTGATCACTTGCATCTGGTTGACTACCTGGAGGAGGCAGGATCCCCTAATCCTATAGGATAGCGATTTTTCGGTCCCTTTCTTGTATAGATAGCTTTTTAAGTAGGCCTATGTAATCTTTCTCTTGAATAATAGATACTTTATTTTCTTTGCAATTTGTCTTGTAATGGTTAAGCCGTTTTGCTATCATCGTCAAGGCTCAAATCCGGAGCCTCTTGCGCTATACTCGTCCTTTGGCTGAGAATGTCATCGCATCTCGCGTGTGGCGGGATGCTCGGTCCAGGGGATTGGACGTCGTCACACACCTGGTGGAGTCACTCGAGGGCTAACTGGGTTTTGAGGCTATGGCAGCTAGACTCCAGGTCTAAGGCCATATCGTGCACAACATCGTCTCGGTGCTCGACCCTGCTTGGGGCGTCATCGCCTTCATGCATATGGTTCTAGCTCATCTATCATCGTTGACTGAGGGTGCTCTCTTCTTCTGAGAACGTCACTGCACGCCTACCGTTTAGGCCCCATATGGTTTTGATGGTCGTTCTACTGGAAGCTTCCGGAGCCCCCTGGCCTACTTGTCCGACTGCGCTAGGCCGCTCGGCACAGAGCCGAGGTTTTGTGGCCGCTTAAGGCCTTTCGGCACAAAGTCAAAGTTTCAGGTTCTATCGCTTGTGGGCCACTTGGCAGGAAGCCAAGGTTTTGTGGCCACCTAGGGCCTTTCGTCGAGGAGCCGAAGTTTGGGGTTCAACTACGTGTGGGCCGCTTGGTGCGGAGCCAAGTTTTTGTGGCCACCTAGGGCCTTTCGGCCCGGAGCTGAAGTTTGGGGTTCGACCGCATGTGGGCCGTGCAGCATGGAGCCACAATTTTGTTTTTACAAGCGGACATCTATCCTCCTGACTTAGGGGTAGTTTAGGCAATTAGTATTTTATAAGGATGTCAAGCAAGCAAACATTCGCATGAGTAACTAAACAAACAGACAGCAATAACAATAATTTTATTAATGAAGACGTGTTACATAAACAAGCATTCCGATTCGTGCGTGCATGACTTACCTTGGAGTTCCTTTGCTTTTTTAGTAGTATTTCTTGAGGTGGGCGCCGTTCCAGGTTCGAGGTACCAACTTGCCCCCTGGGTGCGTAACTTGTACGCTTTGCTCCGAAGGGTCGCCGAGACGAGGAACGGGCCCTCCCATCCCGGAGAGAGCTTGTTCCTGTTGGTAGTCTTACCCGCCACCTCTACCCTCCAGAGGACCAAATCTCGACCTCGAGCGGGTGAGCCTTCACCCACTTGTCGTAGTGTCAAGTGATGCGCTGTTGGTAGGCCGTCGTCCTCAGGCGTGCCGTATCACGAACCTTTGGAAGCTAGTTTAGGCATTCCCTGAGCCTTTGGGAGTTAGTGGTAGGGCCGAACTATTCAACCGCCTCAACCTTGTAGCAGAGGCTAAAAGGTGTTTCCCTCGTGTGTTCCCGTGGGGTCGTGCAGTATGACCAGAGCACAGAAGGCAACTCGTTCGCCCAGAAGCCCCTGCGTCCTCAAGCTTGGTCTTTAGTTCATGCAACAGCGTCCAGTTGGTGACTTTGACCTAGCCATTAGCTTAAGAGTACGCCACGGACGTGTGAACTAGCCTGATGCGCAAGCTCACGCAGTACTTAGTGAGCCATTTGTCGGTGAATTGGGTTCTGTTGTCAACAACTATAACATCAAAAATCCTGAACCGACAAATGATATTCTGACGGGCAAATTCTGTGGCATTCTGCTGGATTATCCACGCCAGGGGAATCACCTCGACCCACTTGGTAAAGTAGTCGATTTTGATGACGAGGAATTTTCTCTGTCCGGAGGCCAAGGGCATGGGCTCGATGATGTTGAGTCCCCATCGTGCGAATGGCCACGAGGATTGCAGGCCATGTAGCTCCACGTGCAGCCGATGGGTCAAGGTCCTGTGGACCTGGAAGCTTTCGCACTTTCTGACAAATTTCATGGCGTCTCGCTTCATCGTGGGTTAGAACAGACCTTGCTGCATGATCTTGAATTCGAGGTTCTTCCCCCTGACGTGAGAGTCACATACGCTGAGGTGGACCTCGCCCAACGTGTACTCAGCTTCCCTCGGGATAAGGCATTTTAAGTAGGGAGCCGAATATCCATGCTGGTATAACCTTCCATCGATGATCGTATACCAGCCTACCATCTTCCTTATTCGTTTGGCCTCTCCGAGGTTCTCTGGCAATGTTCCGTCCATCAACTACTTGTAGTATGGGGTCATCTTGTTGTCGCCTTTGGCTACCTATACCACTTCCTGCTCTGGGTCGTCGACGCTTGGCATGGCCATAATGTTCTGCATGTTCCTGGCGTACTGCTCTAGGGATCTCGTCATCACATCCCTCACCAACTGGTCGGCTTTTCAGTTCTCAACTCTCGGGACGTGTTTGATTTTGAACCTTTTGATTGCCCAGGCCTGGACCTTCGCCTTTGCCAAGGATCTGGCAAGCAGCTGATTTGGTGCTTTGAATGTTCATTGGATTTGGTTGACCACTACTTTTAAATTGCTGCGTACGGCTAGTGCCTTCATAGAGCATTCTCTAGGCAGTCGAAAGCCTACGAAAAGGACTTTATATTCTGCCACGTTGTTGGTGGCCGGGAAGGCGAGCATAAGGGAATACTTGATCTCTGAGCCATCTGGAGTCCTGAGCACAACTCCGGCCCCATTGCCTATCTGCGTGGATGATTCGTCAACATTCAGGGTCCATGCGGCGGTGTCCGAGACGTTCGCGACTTCGGGAGAATCTTGGGCATCAAAGACTGGGGTCGCCGCCTCGACAACGAAGTTCACAAGGGCTTGGCCCTTGAGGACCGGCCGCGATCAAAACTTCACGTCAAACTCACCCAACTCTATAGCCCATTTGACCATTTGTCTGAACGTCTCTGGTTTCTTCCGCCTTCTGGTGGAGGCGGACAAGGTGCTAGGGTTGCTTTTATTTTCTCCTATTAGAGGCAAATTGGCATAGGAAATAGTCCGCAAGCTCTTCGAAAGAGCAGATGGAGTTGGGTCTGAGGCCATGGAACCACAGCCTAGCGTCT
The DNA here is from genome assembly GCA_028571085.2 of Nepenthes alata. Classification (NCBI taxonomy): domain Eukaryota; kingdom Viridiplantae; phylum Streptophyta; class Magnoliopsida; order Caryophyllales; family Nepenthaceae; genus Nepenthes; species Nepenthes alata. The sequence goes on along the minus strand of JAOVVI020002733.1, from coordinate 14,927 downwards.
CCCCTAAGCGTCAGGGGAGAACACTTGCACATTACTGCCTCGCTCACCCCATGGAAAGATAGTAGCCTACGGAGGTAATCCAAATGGTCAGCGGGTCCGTACTACCATCGTTAGGATCCAGCGCTAGTATTTTGAACTTGAGGGGTAGCGGCTGTGTCCGGATGTCAATGACGAACGGTGACCTCCGAAGGTTGAGCACCTGTTGCCCTAGCTCCTCCTTGATCTAGTGATGCCATATTCTTTCTACTTTCTATTCTATTGGAGGGGTGGAGTCGCTCTTCTTTGCATTAACGAAGTTTTTGAGTAATGAGTTCTCTTGTAGGCTATGCAGATCGTGGCGATCATCCGTGCAAGGTGTTTGTGTACTACATGGGCCCTCTCCTCTTATCGAGGGCCTCTTGTCATTACAGGAGTTACGTAGATTCCGCCGCTCTGAGCTTTCTTCCCACTCTTCCCTGCTAGGGAGGCTCTGAGCTGTCGTTGGGGCCCTGCTATCGGAGACTGCCTAGGCCTCGGCACTGTCAGGCCGGTAGTCCTTGCGGCCAAGGCCTTCCTTCTGGGTCTCCTATGTCTGGAGGTGGATACTTGGGGACCCGAGAGGATGGTTCCTAGCCACTGTGCTTCGGTGCAAGCGCACAACTTTTTGAGCATTTGCTTCATGTCATTTATGTTCACTGTTGGTTTACGGATGTCAAGCTTGGGCTGCTCGCCAGCAAGACTACCCACAGAGGGGTCCTCTCCGCGGGTGGTAGTGTCACTCATCGGCGCGCTAGCTTGCGCTCTTGTGTTGACCATCTTTGGAGTGAGGGAGTGAATGTTAGGACTAGCAGTTGGACTTTTTGTCGATTCCCATAGACGGCGACAATTATGCGTCCCGAATTTTTGGTTGTAGTACGAATTAGAAAGCTTTCCTATCTCCCGCTGAGGGTCGATTTGGGTCAGACTTTTGTGACAAATGCCTTTCCTTCGCCTGTGGTGGTCTCTGATGTGCCTTCAGTGGGGGATCAGCATCAGTGATGTTAGTCCGGGAGTGGGATTGGAGTTCGAGTGATGCTCCTGATGTGATCACGTTCCCCTCGCCGGTTCCCTCCGGCGACATCGCTATCATGTGCTTCTTGTTCCTTGTTGTATTTTTGCTTTTTTGTACTTTTACCATCGCAAACCAACTTTGTAAAGAAGAGTTTCAATGAATAAAAGCAACAGTTCTTGCCTTCATTCTTCACGTTTCTGAGTATCTCTTTTCCTCCTCTCATGGTATGACTGAAGGGCCGCAGGACCCTCTTGCTTCCATACGCATCCGAGCGCTAGATCGTTCTGAACGCTTGGTGACTTCTAATCGCCTTGGAGAGTGTCCAACCCTCGAGTCCAAAAGGGGACTATCGACGGGAGGACCTGAAAGGGATTGGTTGCCAGTTCGTTCCGCTTTGGGAGGCTGAACGTTGTTAGCGGCTATCACATCAATCAAAAGTACTAGCACATTTATTGTGGCCGAAACCCTTGGGTTGCTATGCCATAATGTTTTTCTTTGGAAAGGCGCGATGCTTCAGCTTGTCGCCATGTGTGGGGATCTCGTTGGTTAGCTTATCGCGTCTCGTTATTCAGATGACGCCATTTCTCCAGAGGATTCTAGCTATTTAAGTGCCAAGGATCCTTCTAGGTATTGCATCCCTTGGTCGCTTAAAGGCACCAAATCTCCTTCTGCAGTTGCCCTTTTTCCTCCTCCTTTGTCATGGTGACGTTGATGGCGAGTCCGCTTTCTTCCTTGGGGTTTAAACAACCCTTTGAGGAATCCAGACGGGGCGTGTAGGCCTTGAGAGGCGATGAAGAGGCTATGCCTTTTGTGGCGATGACAGAGAGTTGTCATTCGGAGCGTTCTATCATTGGGCCAATGAGGTTCCTGAGGGCACCGTCGGGTTTCAAGTTAGACAGGGCCTCCACCTCCTCGCGGTGCCGCAGTCTAGAAGAGCCGACCCATCGCTCTGTCGTGTCCTCAAGGCAGTGGAGGATATGGAGGCCCAGATGCAGGGTGTTGTTGGAGTGGCCGAATTGACTCGGGCACGAGTGGCCCACTTCGAGCAAGCATGGTTGGAGGCTGAGGAGAGGGCGTCATAGCTAGCTGATGCCAACTTGCAAGCCCAAAGCCGAATTGTTGCTCTTCAGGAGGAGCTCGATCGACTTCGAGCATGGTTCAGGGAGGAACACATCGTCCACGCTCAGCAGGGGGCTGAGTTGAGGTCAAGAATTAGGCTGGAGGAGCTGGCCCGCTTGCTAAAAGGGAGATTCCAGGAAGGTATCCAGTTTAGCCGGAGAATAGCTTCATTGGTGATTCCAAGGTTTTGCATCGGCTTCTTGGACTCTCGAAATTCGAGTGCCAGGACGCTCACGGAACTAATGGAGGTCAAGACTCTTGATCCTTCAGGGCCTGTAGGGGGCAGATAGTTGTATCCTCTGGTCACTAGTCGCCTTCCTTTGTAAGAAAACTTTATTAGTGAGAATACTTAATAAAATTTTGTCACTGAACTGAGACATGGGTTTATTTACATTCATGTGAATGACTCGTTTTTCCTTCCGGCTTCGTGCGCTGGAAGGGCTGCTGTCGCCGTTTCTAATTGCCAGAATCGCCGCATTAAATTCGGGCGTGACAACCAGGATTTTGGCAGACGGTTGTGGTGATAGTGGAATGACATCCTGTTAGACGCCATGATGGGCTGCCACGAAGGATTTGTGGTGCTTTGCTAAACGGGCGCGTGTCATGACCATTATTTAGGGCGTCCACTGCATTTTCCCGTGCGATGACACTTCGCCTTCCAAGCATTGCCTATTTAAGTAGCACTTCACCAGGCTTCCCACACTTTGCGTTTTCTTGTGTTTGAGGAAGTCATTACTAAGAAGAAAATCTCTCTCTTTTCTTCTCACGTGATACGCCAAGGAGTTGGCGATATCCAGTCCGTCTTGACGGCGAGTGCTATTGCGACCTTGATGGTTGACTACTACATCCCTAGCGAGTGGGCCTATCTTTCCCTCGGTAAGACTGGCGGGGCGAACACTCCCCCGGACGATTTCATCATCATCTACAAGTATCATTGGAGAGGTGGGCTCCGCTTTCCTATGACAGTCGATCTATATGGGATTATCGATACGGGGTTCCTGTCACTTGGCTTCACCCCAACGCCCTTTGATACTTGGTCACCCTGTGCGTCTTCGCCTGCCTCCAGCCTAGTTCGTTCAGGTCGAGTTTGGTGAAGGTGATCTTTCTCCTCGCAGAGTCGGAGGACTAGGTTTCGATGTCACCATGGGATGGTTTTCACTTTCGGGGGATGAACCCCAATTCGGTGAAAAACGGCTTCTTCTTATTGAGGGAATCGCCGGATTGGGAGATCCCCAACAAGTGGAGTTTTGTGAGCGACTTCTTCCGGGGGGAGGTGAGTGCGGATGAGGTGAAGAAGGAGAAGACATTGCTCGACCATATTCAGGGGAATATGTAGACGTTCTCGAAGCTGGGGTTTTACTTGACTTTCGATTCTTTTGTTGCCGCCAAGTGGGGGCCCCCATGCGGCGGGACAATGGTTGTTGTCAAGAAGAGGAAGACCAGAGCCATTGTCTTTCGGGAACCCTTGAGGGAGTCCTCTGGGCAGAGCGGCTCGTCACTGTCGCTTGAGTCCTCTTCGGATGAGGAGGAAGAGGCTGCCCTAAAGGGATTGAGGGTCACCGGAGGAACCTCCACAACGAGGTCACTGAGGTTGGCAGTCGGATAGGTCACACCCGCTAGGGCCGCCATTTCTGAGCAAGGGCCGAGATCGTAGCCGCAAGAGGGGTCGGCCGAGCGCTCCCCAATCCCTGCCGTTGCCTTAGCGGAGTACGGAGTTCCTTTGATAGAGCTCACTTTTGGCAGGGAGTCCCCATCGAGCTCCTTTTTAAACCTTGAGCCACAGGGAGTGACCGCTGCGAGCATTGGGGAGACGGCCACTGATGCACCGGAGCTAAGAGGGATCGTCGAGGTGGATGGCCTGGAGCCTGCGCTAGGTCCCATAGAGATTTCAGAGGTTACAGGCGCATCTGCCAGGGCGTCGCCGAGTCATTAGCCTAGGGTCCTGCCGCTATCAAGGAGGTCGAAGAGTTCGGACGGGCCATCGAGGCTCTTGCTGTCGAGGAGGCGGTGCAGTAGATGGAGTCCCCCCACGTTCCTCCGCCCTTGGCTGTGCCGAATTTGCTAGGCCCTACGGAGGAGGTTGTCAGGCTATCTGAGCCCCCATGCATCGAGGAGGTTGTCGAGCGATCGGAACCCCTAGGAGCGTTTGCATTTGGGGTCGCCTCCAACCTAGCTGGTGGCGCAGGTGAGCACTTCATTCTGGTATGATTTCTCAAAGTACGACACCCTTCTGTTGCCATGTGCGTAGAGGTTTTCTGGTCCTCATTTCCTCCGTCCTTCCCTTGCAAATTTTGGAAGCAATGTGCTCGCTTCACACGACATCACCCAATTGGATGAGTTGATCAGCCGAATCTGGGAGCGAACTGAATAGGAGGCGGCTCTGTGTGTGGAGGGCGAGACCGCGGTTCTAAGGCAGGTGGTCGAGCGGCTGAAGGGTGAGTTTCTGGTCGCGAAGGGCCGAATCTTCAACTTGGAGGGTCAGAGCTCCTGTGCCTTGGCGGACCTCAGGGTTTGACTTTTCCCGGAGGAGATGGATCGGGTGTTGGAGGCCAGATTCTGGGATGGCATTTGCATGTGTCATGTATTGCATTCGTACCATACCCAGGCTCTCCTGTAGGGATCTTCGACCTGAGGAACAACGGGATTTTAGAGGGCTCCCGCTTGACTAACTTCTTTGATGGGGCCAGACCTCCGAACTCCTAGTTTAGCCGGAGCTCTTGTATAGCTTTCTCTTTTTTGTCGTTCGAACACAATCTTGTAGCCTTCGGCATGTACGATTAATGAAATGTGATTTCCTCTTCGACTCTTGGTACTTTTGTGCATTTGTTATCTTCTTTGACTTTGCAATCTATCTTGTAATGGCTATGCTATTTAGCTATTGTCGCCAAGGCTCGAGTTCGGAGCCTTCTTGCATTGTACTCGTCTTTCGGCAGAGGATGTCATCGCATCTCGTGCGTAGTGGGATGCTTGATCCAGTGGGTTAGACGTCATCGCACGCCTGGTGGAGCCACTCAAGGGACGGCTGGGTTTGCAAGCCACATCAGTCGGATTTCGGGTCTTAGGTCGTTGATCGCACGACACTATTTTTAGCGCTCGGCGCCGCTCAAGGCGTCTTCGTTCCCGTGCACATGGTCCTAGCCTATCGACCGTCGTTAACTGAGGGTGCTTTCCCCTCCTGAGAAGGTCGTTGCATGCCTGCCATTTAGACCCCCTAAGGTTTCTATGGCCGCATATTGGGGACTTTTGGAGCCCCCAAGCCTGTTCGCTCGGCCACACCTGGGCCGTTTGACGTTGAGCCAAAGTTCATAGTTCTATCGCTTGAGGGTTGCTTGGCGTAGAGCCGAGGTTTTGGGGCCGCTTAAGGCCTTTCGATGTGGGGCCAAAGTTTGAGGATGACCGCTTGAGGGTCGCTTAGCACAGAGCCAAGGCTTTGGTTTACAGGCGAACAATGGTCCACCTAATTTAGGGGGCAGTCTAGGCCGTTTCATCTTTTGAAATGACAAGCATGCATGCATTCACATGAACGATCACACAAGAACATAAAAGCAACAATTTTATTAATGGAAAATGCGATACATGTACAAGCACTCTTCATCAGGTATGCACACCTTACCTGACCTCGGTGCCAGATTATTGGCAGTATTTCTTATGGTGGGCATCGTTCCAGGTCTGAGGGACCAACTCACCGTCCTGGGTACGTGGCTTGTACGCTGTGTTTTGGAGGATCGCTAAGACAAGGAGCGAACCTTTCCAGCGTAGAGAGAGCTTGTTCTTGTTGGCGGTCTTTCCCAACGCCTCTATGCTCCAATGGACCAAATCCCTGACCTCGATTGGGCGAGCCTTCCCCCGCTTATTGTAGTGTTGAGCGATACATTGCTGGTAGGCTCCCGTCCTCAGGCGCGCCGTGTCACAGATCTCTGGAAGCAGATCCATGCATTCCCTAAGCTTTTGAGAGTTGGTGGCTGGGTCGAAACATTCGACCCTGAGGCTGGGGAGTCCTACTTCGATGGGCACCACTGCCTTGGCCTGTAGTAGAGGCTGAATGTTGTTTTCCTCGTGGGTTCCTGTGGGGTCGTGCGGTACGACTAGTGTACAGAGGGCAACTCATCAGCCCAGGAGCCCCCAGCGTCCTCAAACTTGGTCTTTAGTCAGTGCAACAGCGTCCGGTTAGTGACTTCAACCTGGCTGTTAGCTTGAGGGTACGCCACGAATGTGTAGATCAGCTTATTGCGCAAGCTCGCACAATATTTGATAAACCGTTTGTCGGTGAATTGGGTTTTATTGTCAGTTACTATGACCTTGGGAATCTTGAACTGGCAAACAATACTCTACTGGACGAACTCCCTTGCTTTCTGCTCGATTATCCGCACCAGGGGAGTCATTCGACCCACTTGGTAAAGTAGTCGATACTGACGATGATAAACTTTCTATGTCCGGAGGCCAAGGGCATTGGCCCAAGAATGTCAAGCTCCCACTACTCGAACGGCCATAGGGATTACAGGTTGTGCAGCTCTGATTATGGCTGATGGATCAAGGTCCCATGAACCTGGCGGCTTCCGCATTTTCTAACAAATTCCATGGTGTCTCGCTTCATCATGTGCTAGAATAAACCCTATCGCATGATCTTGAATGCAAGCTTTTTTCCTCCGACGTGCAAGCCGCATACATCGAGGTGGACCTCACCCAGTGCGTCTTCAGCTTCTTCCAGAGTAAGGAGTTTTAGGTAGGGAGTTGAATATCCTCGTTGGTATAACCTGCTGTCGATGATCGTATACCAGCCTACCGTCTTCCATATCCGCTTGGCTTCTTCAGGGTTCGTCGGTAGCATTTCGCCCGTCAGGTACTTGTAGTACAGGGTCATCCAGTTGTCACCTCCGGCTACCTGTAGCACTTCCTGATCTGGGTCGTTGACGTTTGGGGCGGCCAGAGGTTCCTGCATGCTCCTATCATACTGCTCTGGGGATACCGTCGTCGCGTCCCTGGCCAGCTGGTCGGCTTTCCAATTCTCAGCTATTGGGACGTGTTCAATTTTGAAGCTCTCGAACGCTCGTATCTGAGCTTTTTTCTTCGCTAGTTATTTAGCGAGTTGCAGGTTCGATGCCTTGAAGGCTCTTTGGATTTGGTTGACCACTAGCTCTGAATCGATGCGCATAACTAGCGCCTTCACAGAGCATTCCTTAGCCAATCAGAGCCCTACGAGAACGGCCTCGTACTCTGCCATGTTGATGGTCGCTAGGAAGGTAAGCGTAAGAGAATATTTGATCTCCGAGCCGTCTGGAGTCTTGAGCACGACTCTGACTCCTCTGCCTACCTGTGTGGATGACTCGTCTCCATTCAGGGTCCACACGGGAGTGTGCAGCGCGCCCACTCTTTCGTGCTGGCCCTTGGTGTCGAGGACTGGGGTTGCCCACTCGACAACGAGGTCCGCTAGGGCCTAGCCTTTGAGTTCTGACTGCGGCTGAAATTCCACGTTAAACTCGCCCAACTCTATAGCTAATTTGACCAGTCGTCCGAACGTCTTAGGTTTCTGGAGGATCGCCTTCAGGTGCTAATCGATCAGCACGATGATCTGATGTGCCTGAAAGTAGGCCTCAACTTTGACGCAGAATAGATTAAGGTTAAGGCAATTCTCTCAGCGTTGGGCTAGCGAGACTCCGTGTCTGCCAATACCTTGCTCACGTAGTACACAAGTCGCTGCGTGCCTTGGTTTTGCTTGGTGAGTACTGAACGCAGTGCTGTGTCCAACACTGCCAGGTAGAGATACAGATCCTCGCCGTCTGAAGTCGAGTTCAGAAGGGGTGGACTAATGAGGCATGCTTTCAGCTCTTGAAATGCTGCCTCACACTCGTCCGTCCATTGGAACCCGGATGCCTTCGTTCCTCGGAACACCTTGAAGAATGGCAGGTACTTCTCTATGGACTTGGCCAAGAACCGTGATCGGGTGTCAAGTTGCCCTGTGAGCTTTTGTACTTCCTTCACAGTCCGTGGGGGGTTCATGTCCAGGATGGCTCTAATTTTCTCCAGGTTTGCTTCAATGCCACGCTGGGAAACTATGAACCCTAGGAATTTCCTAGAGGTTACACTGAACGTGCACTTGTCGGGTTGAGTTTCATCCTATGAGCTTGAAGTACTTCAAAGGTCTCCTCCAGATCACGAATGTGGTCATTGTCTACCTTACTTTTGACGAGCATGTCGTCCACATATTCCTCCATGTTTCTTCCGATTTGAGTTTCGAACATTTTGTTCATCAGTGATAGATAAGTTGCTCCAGCGTTTTTGAAATCGAAGGGCATGACCTTGTAGCAGTACGCCCTTTGGTCAATCATGAAATATGTATGCTCCTCGTCGTCTCGGTCTATCCTTTTCTGGTTGTAGCCTAAGTAAGCATTCATGAAACTCAGGAGTTCATACCCCGATGTAGACTCTACCCCCTGATCGATATAAGGGAGTGGGAAGCTGTCCTTTGGGCAACCCTTATTTACGTCGGTGAAGTCGTCGTACATTCGCCCCTTGTCGTTGCTCTTCTTCATGAGCACAACGTTCAACAGCCAATCTAGGTATTAGACCTCCATTTGAACCCAGCGTCCAGCAGCCTCTTTACCTCATTCCTTATGACTATCAGTTTTATCGACGAAGTGGTTTCTATGCTTCTACCTGATGGGTTTGTGATCGGGATCGAGGCTCAACTTATGGACCATTACTCCGGCCGATATCCCGGGCATATTGATGGGAACCCATGTAAAGACATCGAAGTTCTTCCTGAGGAAGTTTATGAGCCGGCCACGGACCGCTGCGGTTAGGGAACCACTGATGTGTACGCATTTCTCAGGTTCAGTGGGGTCTAGAGGGACCATCTCAGTCATTTCACTAGATTAGGCCTACTGCAGCATAGCTTCATTGTGTCAATCCTAGTCTCGGACCAGTTAGTCTGGCACTGCATGGGTGACTTGGGATACATAGTATGTCCGTCCCATCACCTAATTGCCAAGCACCTCTCCCACTCCGTACAGAGTTGGGAACTTTATTTTTAGGTAAGGGATCGACATTACAACCCCAAAGGTGGTGAGGAATGGTCTGCCTAGGATGGCATTGTAGACGGATGGTAGGTCAACAACAAGGAATGTCAACTCTCACGTAGCAATACGGGGGTAAGTTTCTATCGTGACTTCCAGCTGGATCCCCCCTGCACAGGTACGGGTTTGTTGTCCAAGTTGTATAGAGGGCCTTCGGCCGTTATCATCCGATTCTTTTTTAACCCAAGTTTTAAAAAGGTATCAAGATATATCAAATTTTTAGAGCTTCCATTATCAATAAAAATTCATTTTAATTGGTAATCAAGTATACCGTCTAAAACAAGGGTTGATACAAGAAGAGGATTGGAATGAGAGGAGGTTACATGCGTCATATTGTTGCTACTAACGCTATTGACATCACTCCTAGCCTCCACTCTCGCTCTCTTACTGCTGGAAGCGCGCTCAACTCATCCCTGCCCGCTATTCTGGGCCGGCCCGCTTGAAATCATGATGATCATGCCGACGGCGAAGTGGTTCCTTGGTGGCTCGCTCGCTTCACTTTCGGAAGCCCGAGGGCTTGCCCCGAGCTCTTCAGGAACCGTGTAAGGTGCCCGCGGAGGACCAGGTCCTCTATCTTCTTCTGCGGGACCCGACAATCTTCCGTGATATGTCCTAGAGATCGGTGAAAGTGGCAGTACTTTGTTTGGTCTCTAGTCTCTAAGTTTTTTGGCACTTTGGGCCACTTTAATAACTTTTCATCCTTGATCTGTATCAGAATGTTCGAGCAGGTGTTCTTCAAGGGAGTTAGGGTCACCAGCTTGTACTCCCTCCCGGCACTTAGTCCAGGTCGTGGTTGCTTGCAACGTTCCTAAGAGCGGCGACCGTCTTCGTCTCTTTTCTTCCCAACAATCAGCCCCTCTAGCGGTCGCTCCGTGTGTTCGGGATGCCTTGCTTCGTTGTCCTCCTCAGTTGAGAAGTAGGCCCGAGCAATGACCTCAGCGAGTTGGGGAATTCCCCAGGTACCTAGAAGGATTAGGGGCGTTGGTGCGCCAGGTACTTGAAGAATTCCCCTATTTCCATCATGGTGATGAAGGCGCTGAGCTTCATCTTGTCAGAGAGTTGGGGAATCTGACGGGCTTCGGCGATGAAGTGGGTGAGGAACCGCTTCAGGCTCTTCTCCGGCCTCTAGCGGAGGCGGAAAAGATGCCAGGGCTACTTCTCCTCCCTCCGACTGGAGGCGAATTGGTACAAAAAACAATTGGTAAGCTCATTGAAGGATTGGATGGAGTTGGGCTGGAGGCCGTGGAACCAGAGCAGGGCGTCTACTTTGAGTGTGAGGGGGAAGCACTGACACATGACGGCCTCACTTGCCCCATGGAGGGACAGGTGGGTATGAAAGTGGTCTAGGTAGTCCATCGGGTCCGCACTTCTGTCATACTTATCCAATGTTGGCATCTCGAACTTGTGGGGGAGCAGCTGAGTTGGCGACCTTCGTAGGTCGAGCGCTGATTGTCCGAGCTCACCCTTGAACAAGTGGTTCCGTATCTTCTTCACTTTTTCCTCTATCCATGGGGTGGACCCACTCCTCGTCATGTTGATAAAGTTTCGGAGCTCTGAGTTGTCCTGTGGGTTGCGCTAGGCGCGACGGTTGCCCATACAGGGTGGCTGCGTACTGCACGAGCCCTCTCTTCTGGTGGTGGGCCTCCTGTCACTGCGAGAGTTGTGGGGATTTTGCCTCTCGGGGCTTTCCTTTAGGTCGTCCTAGCTAGGGAGGTTTCTAGCTATCGTCTAGGCTCTGCTGCCTGAGGTCGTCTAGGCCTCGGCGTCGTCAGGCCTATTTGTCCTTACTCGAGGAGCCCTCATGCCGTGCCTATTTTGTCTGGAGGTCGACACCTGGGGTCCTGGAGGGTGAGCTCCCGTTCACTGTGCTCTTGTCCGAGTGCACAGTGCTTGGAGCATTTGCTTCATGTCACCCACATCGCGAGCCAGCTTGTGCACGTTGGGCTCTTGTCGATCACCGGCATGGCTACCCACTGAGGGGTTGTCGCCATGGGCGGTGGTGTCTCTCAGTGGCGCGCTTGCTTGTGCTTTGGTATTGACCATTTTTTGCATAAGAGGGTGAATGTTGATGTGAGGTTAGACGTTTTGTCGCATTTTCCATAGACGGCGCTAATATTGCGTCCCTGGGTCTGGGTTCTCTAACGAATTAGGAAGCCTTTGCATTCCATGCTTGGGTCGGATTTTGAAGGGGTCCGGTCTCCACTCTCCTCAACCTGGACCCTATACAACACAAATTACAAACAAGAAGTCAGATGTTAGCAGGATATTTTTCTATCGAAAATACTCCGACGCTCAAGTCAGGTATCTTCCGTAATAAACGGAAAGATGCATGAGTGAATGTAAAGTTGCGGTGGGGAATGTGTGTGTAATAATGCAAGATTCGTTGAGCGATTATGGGAGGCTAGGCTCCGCAGATTGCACTGCAGGGAGTGACTCACTAAGATTTCTTGAGAGAGGCTATTGGGACCAATCTTAGGGGATCAAGAGTCTTGGTCAGGAATCAAATCATTTTCTTGTTATAGGAAAGGATATGTATAGGCTCCATGGTGGAGAACTTTGGACGCGGGAACCTTCGACATGTGGATTGCTTGAGAGAGGAATTAGAGTGACTCACTAAGATTGCTTGAGAGAGGCTCTTGGGACCAATATTAGGGGATCAAGAGTCTGGGTCAGGAATCGGATCCTTTTCTTGTTAAAGGAAAGGATATATATAGGCTCCATGGTGGAGAACCTTGGGCGCAGGAACCTTGGACATGTAGTGAGCCGAGATTTGCCGACCGCTGACCGTTGGCGGTAGCCAACGATGTCAGTTGTCGTCTTGCGGCGGTGCAAAGACCATTGTTGGGCGTTGGCAACGCTTGGTCTGTTGCTCGCATGAGGATTGGATGGGAGGCTTGGGAGTATGGCATCCGCCGTAGTTTGCAGCGTTGGCTTTCTCCTCATTGGCTAGCATTCTTAGGGCTGGCTCCTACTGCCTACAGTCGCCTTAATCGGTTGCAGTGGTGCGCTGATTGGCCATTGCTTTGGGACTCCACATGGGCTGCTCTCCCGGACCTTTGGGTTCCATGGGGGTCTGGACCTTGTTGTCTTTGGCCCATTCCAAGTTGGACTCAACAGGCCTATTTATAGAAAATTAGCACACATATACCTATCAGCTATATATCAGACATTGATGTACAATCCATATGGCTCATGAGTGCCCTTCAAGTGTTAACATTCTATCCTAAATATATACGAGCACCACTCGAGTGCATCTTAGGTATGGATATTTTGCCTAAAACATACTTATATGTGAATCAGGTACAAATCAAGCGCCACTCGACCTAAGTTATCCCAATGTGAAACTTAATTTTTAATCTAAAATTTTAATTATAGTTGATAATTTATTAATTTAATTAAATTAATTATCATTAAAGTAATCACTTGAAATTTATACCTTATATGTAGTGAGAGAGAAATGCAGCGAAAGTAGCAACAGGAAGAGGGAGATCGTTGTGTTGGATTTCGGAAGTGAAACCTTTGGTCATAAAGCCGACATTTAATCTCTTTAATGATTATTTTTAAACCCATTATTTAAACACATGAGAAGATGACACGATACACACAATAAATAATAACATTTATGAATAATGAGATATAAAGTTTTATGTTAAAAATGATAAAAAAACTATGTGATTATTATAAGTCTAAAAAATATTAACTATACAGTGAGTTTCGATTATAAAAATCTAAAACAAATATAAAAATATAATTCCTTACAATAATAAACCTTTAGAACAATAATAATAATGTATCCAATATAGGTGAAAAATGAAACACGATTTGAGAGTCAGACATATGAGTAAATTTTCATCTTCTCTCTCTTTCTCTTCATTTTTCACAGTGTCGATGCTCAACAAATTAAAAAATTGTAAGGAATGCCCTAAAATTGTATCATGATAATTTTAGATCAAGAACGGTGCATGAATGCTGATCAGGTATAGACTTACTGTGCAAATGATGCTCGAGCGCTCTTCAGGTGTTCCTTAGCTGTGACTTTTGTAGACAAAATATGCAAGCGTGCCCCTCAAGCGTGGATATGGCACTTCTAATTTGGTTGAACGGTGGATATATTTAGTTCAGGTTCCTATCATGTGCTACTCGCAAAGTTCCTCTGATCGAGGCAAGTTATGCATTGTATTAGACGTACTACTAAATGATATACAAAATGGGTGTAGAACTTATAAAAAAGTGAGTCAAAATTTAACAAATTTTTTCTCATAATTTTATAGGAACCATTACCATATCAGCCATAGTTCGATAAGCTTCGAGCTATTTCTTTTACACTATTTTAGTCATTATGTCTGACTCATTTTTGTTCATTTTAACCTTATCAAGTGTCAATAATTCAAAATCAATAATATTATTCATCAAATGATGTCGAACATCGATGTAATTTGACTTAGAATGAAATGATAAGGTCCTATAAATGTGAATGACACTTTAATTATCACAAAATACCGCATATAGCTTTTGCCTAAAGTCGAGTTTATTAATGAACTTCCTTATTCATAACATTTTCTGACTTGCGTCTATCATAATAATATATTCTGTTTCAGTGATAAATAGAGTAATATATTTTTGTAGTTTTGATTGTTGAGATATAACTCCTCCTGCAAATATAAACAAATAACACAAAGTGAACTTCTGAGAGTCAATATTGTCTGTCATGTCTACATCAGTATACCTAACCAAAAGTAGCTTGCTAATTTTAAAGCACAAATACATCTTAGAACTTTCTCAAAAATATCTCAATATCCATTCTATCATGGACCAATATTTCTTTTAAGGGTTAGAGAAGAATCAACTAATTGTTTCAATTGTATGAGTTATATCTGGTCTCATATAGACCATCATATACATCAAATTACTTATAGTTAAAGAGTAAGAAACGTGTCTCATATTGGCTTTCTCATTATCTACAAAAGAATACTACCAAATACTTAATTGGAAGTGATCGGCAAGTATTCATCGATTTGTACTTCTTTATGTAGACGTGTTGAAATACTTTTTAAATATAATTCTCTTGGGATATTCATAATTGTTTTACTTTATGATCGTAAATCTTTTATATACCAAAAATTTAGAATAGGAGGCAAATGATTTCTAAACACAAATCTTTCATGGCAAATGATTTTTCAAGTTGTTTCTTCAGCTCTGCAATCTTAGAGCCATTTGAATCCATAATAAGCATGCCATCCATATAGAATAGGAGGATGATGAAGTCCTATTCCGAGAATATTTGAATGAATATATAATGGTTTAAAATAATATTTCAATAATCTTGACTCACTATCACGTATTCAAATTTCTTATATCACTATCTAAAGACTTCTTTTAGCCCGTAAAGGCTTTCTTTAAATGGCATACTAAATGACCATTTTTCTCAACTCAAAATCTCACCGATTGTTTAATATAGATTTTTTCCTCAAGATCGTCATAGAGAAAGATTGTCCACACATCTAATTATTCAATTTCTAGATCAAGAGTCACGGCTAATCTATGAACTACCCTGATGGATAATCTTTTCACAATGGGAGCAAAAAATCCCCCCAAAATCGATGACCTTTAATTGGTTAATTTCTCATCAGATTCCAAGCAAAAAATTCACTTATTCTTCAAAACTTGCTTGCGCTCAAATAATTTGGTCATCTTAAAAATTTAGT
>JAOVVI020002732.1:0-20468 GCA_028571085.2 Nepenthes alata | reverse complement strand
GGGGAGATGCCAAAGTGGCGGCTGGGGTGGCAACGTCCGCCAGAAGGGCGAGGCCGCTGGGGAGGTAAGATGAAATGGTAGATGCTCAGAGGATTGACGATAAGTTATTTGAAGTTTCTTAAGTAATTAAGCCAGAGCCTAAAAGAGTAAAATAAAATAGAAAGTACTCTTATCGACAGGTCTCGTCAGCCCACGGCCACCAAGCTTTATTTATCTATTTACTTTCGTCGTCCCGCACATCGTGCCCTTCTGATCGTCCATGATGTGGAAAAGGCCGCGTGATTTCCTCCTCTTATTCGGGCTTGGCTTGACAAAGGTGGATGCGCCTAATATCTTGATTTATTTATATGCAAAATTCGAGCCTAAAATTGAGCCCACGCTTGATGTCTTGTGAGATTAAATTCGTGAACGTATATATTAATGAGATTATAAACAAATCTAAATGCGAAGCTCGTGATAATTCTATTTATTTCTATCTTATAAATGGGTTCATATCCTAAAACACGATTCGTTGATCAATGAAATCCAGGTGTGAAATTTTGATTCCGATTTTGATTTATGGTTGAAATTCAAAAACGCTTTTTATTTTATTTCTAGGGTGGAAGAATACTGCAGAATTTTGCTTTTAAGTAATAGTTATCAAACAATTTAAATAATACTGACAATTAATTGGTCCTTATGGAGGTTTAATATATTTTATCTACTCAAAATTTTCGTTAAATGATAAATTCAGTGGTTTTATTACACTAATATGATCGAATTTGTATAATTGATGAGCTCAGAAGGGAGTGTTCAATTTATAATATGACAAATTAAATAATAATAGTAATGGTAATAAATTTTTATTTTCAAAAGTATTAATAAATAGAATTTATAGTATGATTGATTTGTGGCCGGAGAAAACTCAACTGGGTAATAATAAATAGAATGATTCAAAGGAAATATTCTAAAAACAAAAGAAAAAGGTAAGTATTGTTATTATTATTATTATTTGGTAATATTGTAGAATTTTCTTCATTCAGTTACCTAAATGATTATGCTAAGAGTGCGCATGGATGTTGTAGGTTTAGGACTTTTTGAGAAAACAAGATATATAATTCATAGATTTTATTTTAAAGATGTTTTAAAGGGTAAAATTAAAATTTATTAAATTAATACAGAACAGGTTATTTGATATTCTTAATTAGGTTTTATGTAAAATTTATTTAATTTCTAACTTTTTCAGAAAAATTATCTTAAACTAAGTCAAATCGATGGCTTGGGAATATATATATATATATATAAAGAGAGAGAGAGAGAGACGGGGAGAAGACTAAGTTATTTGATTTTAGGATACTTTTGTACTGTTTATTTATTTTTTAATTTTTTAATATAAAATTATAGATGAAATATTAAAAATTATTATGTTATTTTTTAATTTTTTTGATATAAATAAATAAATAGATGATATATGATGATGCATAGCTAGTATATGTTACTGATGGATTTGGCGCTCTCACCCCTCGAAAAATCGTATGTCTGAACTTCATCTGTGCATGTCCGCTGCGGCTGAACGGTGATCCTTCCGATAGTCTTCTTCCTCGAGATACGTAGTTCGTTGAAAGGCCCTATTTTTCAATTCAAAATTAAAACGTATGCATTCGTCTGTTTATTTACAATTGTAGATTTGCGCACGCTAGGGGAAAATTTCAGAAAGGAAAGAGTAAAACAAAGCAAGTAGAGACATAAAATTGTCCGCCATTTTCATACCTAGTTTGTATTCACGGCCGCCATCTCTTTGCTCCATCTTCTCTTCTCTGAAGTTCGCAGTTCAGCTTATATTTGCCGTTTTAATGCAGTTTGTTAGAAGCTGGCCTTGTGAAAGGCGGAATCGCATGCTCCCGGTCACGGCAGACGGTTAGTTGTTGAATTGGTAGATGTCTAGAGAACATTTGCAAAAGCTTTTATTACTTGTTTATCGTCGGAACCTTAACGTTGTTGTGAAGGACGAGCTTCTGTTGTAGTAAGTAACATTATGGTCGACTGTCTTTTGACTGCGTTTCCTTCTTCTCCGTCTTCCCTCCATTTTCGCTCCTCGTGTAGCAGAATTCTGTTCCCACAGTTCGAAACATCAATGTTTCTCTCTCTCTCTCTCTCTCTCTCTAAATGTTATGTTTTACTCCTCACGATATTGTGGCATTCTCTTATTACATTAACCGTTAGATATAAATTTAATTATATATTTATAATGTTAAAAAATTTGATTTAAAATGATTTTTTATTTTTGAAAAACAAAATATATAACCGGTCTCAAAAGGCGAACAGGCTGCATTTTAAAGATGCGATGCAATTTGTTAGGTTTCAGCTAAAAAGTGTAAATCCGATGCAGAAATAAATTCAAATTTTCCGTTAAATTTCAATTATCAAGCACTTAAGTAATAGAAATATAATTTTGTATAATAATTTTTAATGTGGATTCTTTTGAATCAATAAAAACTCAAAATAAAATTTTAAATAAATTCACTTTAAAAATAATCGATTATAAAAATAATCTCTTCTAAAATTCGTTCATTATAACCAAAGTAAATAACTGGTTGAATATAATTATCATTATATTCTAGTCACAAAAAATATACTGACAAAAATTAGCAATAATATAATACTGCATCCTAGAAAATAATACTAGGTTGATCTTAGTAAATAAAGAAATTTGAATTCACAAAAAATATACCAATAAAAACGAGTAACCAAATAATAATGCATCATAAAAAATAATACAGAACAACATACATAATTTTAACAAAGAAATAAATTTAAATCAAATATCAGCTAAATGTCAAACTCATTCCTTTTCTCTCTCTTTATATAGCATATCATATATTATAAAATAATTTTGGATACATAAAATCGTATAATGTGTAACTTTATAGCAGTATTAACATATGAATACATTTCTGGCATTGATTCATAAGATAAACAACACACTAGTGCTATTCAGGTACTTATTAGGTGCGACTTATTTAGATAAATCACGCACGTACACTCTTAGGTTTATATCAAACATTACTCCTCTAAACAAGCGACACACATGTTTTTTTCAGGTGCCCATCATACGGCATTCACCTGGGCCTTTAATTATCATTCAATCGACCTTTACATAAATGCCACACGATCTTTTAGTATTCTTTATTACTCGGATGTTCCATGATCAACCATTACTTAACTTCTTTATCCAAATGTTTCATGCATAAATATTGCATATCCTGTTGATAATTTATTAGTTTTTTGTAGTATTTATAAAAAAAATTAAAATTCAATATAATTTTTCTGAGTTTGTTGTTATTTTTTTGTGAACAGTATATATAAAAGAGTTTTGTTATGTTTATTATTATTATTATTATTATATAATTATTTATATTTTTAAAATAAAACTTTGAGCTGATGTTAAGATTATAAATAGATCATTTTGATTCTATAAACTAATCTAGTAAAAAATAGAACTAAACTGTGGAGCATATATGAACTTGTTTTCTATAATTTTTATTTTTCTAAGAAGGTTTTATTTAAAGAGAAACGAGCATTAATTTTTCTTAGCTAAACGTGTCATTAAGATTTTCAAAGTAAGGTTTTAATATGTCCCTGGTATGCAGATTATTATATGGATTAGAGAGTTATTTGATCTTTCGTCGTAGGTCAAAGTTGAGCGGGTTCGATTTTTATCTCTGTAAATCTAAAACTTACGTAACACAAACTACATGTAATAAATCAAATGATTGACAATACTTACTCTCTGATTTACCTTTCGATATTTAAGTCAAAATTTTTTTAATGAAATAGAAAGATACAATGAAAATGTGAGAGAATATGATGATGCACATAGACAGGATTTTGAGAGGAGGATTGGGCTTTTATATTGTGCTTGATGGGGAGCAATTTAGAAAGATGGAGGATAGGGTTTCGGTTAATTGCACTTGATAAGTGACTTACTAAGGTGCACTTGACAGGAAGTAACTTCATGATGAGGAGAAAGAGCTGTGTTGGAGAAATATGACATGATTCCTTTTGAACTCTTGTGTCTTGCTCAATGATTGCCTTAACTGTCAATCAATCAATCCATCTCCCTATAAAGGGGGAGGATATTTGTAATGTTTTATGAAAAAAAATTTAGCGCCAATACTGGTGACGGGTGTCTCGTTAGGATTGGTCGGTTGTTGAGGTGTTGACGGGAGCTATTGTGTCAAATTTCGTCTTGTAGTAGTGACGTGATCGCAGCTGGTGTTGGCCGACAGGAGCTAGGCTACTTCTTATACATGTTGGCTAGTCTGCTGTTGATCGATAGGCACGGTCGTTCCACATGGTTGATCGATATCATCGTTGGCTTGAACCTGTTGTGCCAACGTCTCCTATGCTACTAAATTGCTATCATTGAGGTGGAGGGTGGACTTTTATCATGATTGGTGGAGTCGTAAAGGCTATCCCCTAACTCTTGGCTGTTGCTCCTTCTTGGGCCTATTTGCATCAGACGACTAGTTAGACAGTTCTTGAGCCTTACTT
Organism: Nepenthes alata; assembly: GCA_028571085.2. NCBI lineage: Eukaryota > Viridiplantae > Streptophyta > Magnoliopsida > Caryophyllales > Nepenthaceae > Nepenthes > Nepenthes alata. Next base: position 15,935 of record JAOVVI020002732.1, on the reverse strand, counting down.
CATGTTGAGCTTCGCTGGCTAGTGGGCTGGCTGTAAATTCGATCCGTATCGTAACCGAACTCATTAGATTAAAAACCAAATTTATTAAGAAAAATTAGTTTAAGATACTGGAAATTGAATGCATACCAAATGGAAGGTGCATGTTAAGGATTAATTCCTCATCATCTTGTAGTAGAACGACGGAGTCAGAAGGTGTATTTTAAGGACTCGGGGGGGCTACAACGCGCGGAGCGTCGTAGCTTCCTGCGACGCCAATAGAGGCCGTTGAATTAAAATCCGACGACTCCTATATTTTTTAATTAAAAAAATTATAAAATTTAAAAATAAAAATATTTAAAATATATTTTTTAATCAAATACAAAAAATATATATAAAAATAAAAAAAATAACTAATAATATTTTTTATATATATAAAATGGGAGCCGTTAGATATTTAAATGGCAAGCCTCGTTAACATTAAATTGTTATTGAGTGCTTTCTGTATGCTTGGCCACCTGTTTAATTCAAAATAATATCCAATTCAAGTCAAGCCATTTTAAATCAAGTCAAATTAAATAGTCATTGACAATTTAGCCATTTAATTGTGACTTGATTTTTAAGTAATATTATTATTTATATATTTAATTATATATTTAATCATACAAAAATTATTATTTTTGATACGGGTAAACAAAATAAAGATGATAAAAATTAAAATAGAGCGGTCTCGTATATATTATTAATAATTTAAGTACAATAAAATATATAACTGGATATATAATTAGATATATAAATAATATTTTGTAATATTATTTTTTATCCAAGCTATATTTATGTTTTAGTTGTGGTCTAAAAGCTTAAACTTTTAACATTAATAATTAAATTCTTAATCCTATCAAGAAGTTATTATCACCTAAATTATTAGATGTTTTTATTTATTTTTCATATTGGTCATATTTTAAATGAATTTCTATGATATTTATAAAAATTTGCATAATATTTGAAATTTTTTATTATTTTAAATATTATTTTTTAAATTAAATAGTGTCTCCTATAATTTTAATCGGAGGAGTATTCTGAATTAAATTTAAAATTGATATTAAAATTTTAATAATATAATTTTTATTTTTTATTATGCATTTTGATTTGACTTTTATATATAATATATTAAATTAAAGAAATCAGTTTTTGATTAACGAGTTTGATATATAAACCGTTCAAATCAAAATAACTTGTATATTAACGATTTAAACTGTTTATCTTAACTAATAATTTAATTTGGTCTAATAAAAATTACAATTATAATATATGATTTAATTAAAAATTAAAAATTAATTTCGATGGCATTTACCCTCCCCGGTCCATCTTCAATGAAAATTTTGGCGCAAAAGTAGAATCGAAATTCAGCAGCCATCGTTCCCAAATTCAAACACCATTCTCGGAGTTCACTCGCCCTCTCTTCATCGTCGTAATGGATGGCATCGAGGCTCCGTCGTTCGAATTGGGTCTGGACCTCCAGCTAGATTCGGAGTCCCTCTACCAAGATCTAAATTCTCCGATGCGCGAGACCTTTCTTACTCCTGAAGACTCTGAAGGATTTCAACTGCGGGTTTCGGAATCGAATGTCGATGCCCTGGACGACCCTGTTCCCACCCTCCGCAGACTTCGTCGTGGTCCCTCTTCTAGGTCGAAATCCGTTTCCGATCGACTTTCTGAGCAATCGCCTATAAATGCTGACGATGATATTGAAGAGTTCTCTTCACAGGATTACGCTCGTTCGGGTTAGGGTTTTTTCTAATTTACTTCTTTGCATTGTTTTTTTTTCCCTGGTTACGGTTCGGTCTCTCTGGATCTTTTTGATGATTTAATTTCTGATTATAGATTCCTTGAACCTTACTGAGGATTACATCACACAGTTTGTTTTGAAAAGGATTGAGAAACAGCTCATTATAATGGAATGAGTGGTTATCTTTTCTTCACTTCTAATTAGCCGATATGTGACATAACCTATGCTGTAGTTGTCTTCTTTAGTCGTGGTAGAATGCATGGTGATTACTGTTTAATGGCCTGTCTGACATTTTTGAACCTTTTGTCAAGACGCTTTTCAGGTTTTATCCTAATTGAGCTCGACTAACGCAGTTCTAGAGACAGGTTCATGCCTCATTTCGAAACTGCGGACATGACAGCAGATTACTAGCATTTTTTAATTAAAAAATTTGAGTTTTATGCTTTCAGAAAGGTAAAACTCCATCCGGCAATACTGATGGTCGTTTAAAGATTCGAAAATGGTTGTTCTAAAGGTGAACGTCATTTACTGTTGCAATCTACATGAAAATGAACTCATGTATTAAATTGTAGGTATGAGAGATTTCAAAATCATAGGCATCGTAGAAGACTTAGGTTGGTTGCCGCATTTGCATTTAATTTATCATTTTGTGTTAGGCAGTCTTTCTTAGGATGCGCTTTGTTTGCCTAGACAGTGACTTGCTGATGATGGTCACACCATGAACTCTTTTATTGAATCCTGTCTTCTCTAATTCCATATGCTATATTTACAGAGGATGAGCATCTCTCCGTGCAACAGCATTCTGTTTGTAGCAGTTCAAAGCTTTCTCTTATTGAATCCGGGGTTTTAACCAGACAAGCAGCAACTGAGGCTCCATGTGGAAAAAGAAATCAGACCTTAAATACTCCTGCATCGTTAGATGCAAGCAAGGACCCAATGACGTTCTCGTCTTCGACAGGGAGTTGCTTTCAAAGGTTCCAGTTGCTTGATTCTGATTCTGATGATTCTCCTGACTGTGTATGTATTGATGGAGACGGCGTCAGAATTCCCTTCTCCAAGCACACAGAGGCCAATCATGGTTCCTTTGTGCCTGCATGTGTCGAAAGGAGTGAGCCATCAGTTTCAAAACAAAGGGTTATGTCAAAATATTTCTATCCCGAGAAAACTTCTCATGTCCCAACACCTGCTTTTGATGAATTTTGTGAAGAATATTTTGGAGCTGCGAAAGATACAAAAGCAGCTTATGATTCAGTGCATGGACTATGTTTGGCTAAATTAGAAGGGATAAGTGGGGAAAGTAAAAAAATGGATCACAAGGATTCCTGTCGTGCTCTTCCTCCTGCTCTTTCTTATTTTTTCCATGAAGATACAAGGATTCAGCGATTAGTTTGCAGTCGCTTACCCCACTTTTGGCCATTGGCTTCTGTGGATGATACAGGATTCAACCAACCAAATGGATCAGTTATTGATTACATGTATTTCACTATCCTTGAAATCTTTGTTAAGTACTGCAGTACATATGTAATTGACTTTCTTATGGTTCCTGGTCAATTTAACTTCAGGACTCAATTCAGCAATGGTGATTGCCCTAGGCAGGGAGGCGGTGCAAAAGTCATTGTTGAGAAACGTCCAAGAAGGGTTAGAAAGGGTCCTAAACCCTTGAAAGTAGAAGAAACCTCATGTGCTTCTAGAAACTGGGTTGACCCAAAAAAATATGCTAATACTACAAAAGACGCTGGCAGAAGACGTGTTCATGCTGATGGACGACCTTCCGGTCACTGGTATACTGCTGAAAATGGAAAGAAGGTGGGCTGCAGTGTGTAGTGAAATGGAATGCACTTCAGCAGACGTCCTTGTTTAATATTCTGTGATTTGGCTTTTGGTTATTCCAGTTACTTCCATATAAAGCTGACTCTCCTTGCATGACACCTACGTAATATGCATAATTGTACGATTGAATACTGTAATTGGATATTGAATCAGCATGTGGAACAGCAGAATAAAGTTTCCAGTTGCTTACTGTGGAATTTGTCTGTTAAATTCATCAAGCCTAAGTAATAGCATGGCGCAGTTGTACTAACTTGGAAACTAGATGCTCCTTTCCCCCACCCCACAAAAAATAAAATAAAATAGGAGGCCTGAGGTTTCTTCTGACTCAAATGATTTGGTTAGCAATGTCGAGCTATAGACATGTACTTGTTTTGGATGAAGGCAAATCTCTCCTTTATATTGTTATGGTCTGTAAGGTCTGGTGGAGGAAATATTTACTCAATCATTGATGTTTGATAAGTTTTTCACAAAATGAACAGCTGATAGATGAATGAAATCTCATAAAGTTGGTGATATTTCATAATATTTTGGCTTTTGAGCTGCTTGTATTCATGTATGCTTCTTTTCGTGTTACTTGTCATCTTGGGAATGATTGTTTATTTCTGGATCTCGTGTTCTGCAATTCTAAGTACAGCCCTTATGCTAATGCATCCTATCAATTCTCTTCAGGTATATGTCACTATTAACGGACAGGAGTTGTCAGGTCGGACTGCCTACAGACAGTATAGAAAGGTGCTAGACTATTTTGATGTTCTAAAAATCTTCTGCAATGGCTGTCAAAAATCTTTTTCCTTTGCTCTTTCTTTTACTGTTTCTCTCCTATCCTTCAAATTCAGAATGTCCCTCTAAGAATGGTTGTAAACGTTTATCTTCAAACAATCCATAGCATTTGGCTAATGATGGAGATGATGTTGCAGCTTATTTATTCTGTGTTAATCTTATGATTTCTTTTCATACGACAATATCTTACGATTTTATTAATTGATTTCTGATTTCTTGCCTGTGAATTCATTATGGGCACATTTCTTTGACAGGGAGGGATTCATAGGGAATGAATTCCAATTTCCCCATATTCGGATTTCCTTTTCTGCTATTCCCATTTTAGTGTTTGAATAACCAAATGTCAGGAATTCAATGACTGGTTCAGAAAGGTCTTTTATTTACATGGCTATGCGAATAAATAACCCCCCCCCCCCCCCAAAAAAATGATGATTAAGTTCATTTATTTGAGGGACTGGGTCCAATGGTTTCTAAATTAATGAATAAACACCTAATTCTTCAATTGCAACAGGATTTCCATTGTTTCATTATCATTCTTGCCAAATAAATGCAGCCTATATTTGTAATTAAGCAGAGATACATTTGTTCTGGGCAGGAAAGTGGAGCACGGTTTACAAAGTTGAAAAAGAAGTCTGCTGCAAAGAGAAAATGAACGTTCAAGATCATTGTGTTTTTCTTCAGGCACTTTTCCTTCCCTTCAATTGATTCTGAATAGAAACTAGTGTTATCTTTCTGTAATCTTAATTTTTAACTTCGAAATTTTTTGCTAATCAAGTAGGCTCTACATTCATTTAATTTTTATCAAATGCCCTATTTTTAGTTTTAAAAATCAAAAATTTCCGAAACATGTCCCTACTATGTCGTTATAGTGTCTGAACATCACGTTAGCATTTCTAAATGAACACAAAAATAAAATATTTTAATACCCATCAGTGAGTGTCCAGCACACATCATAGAGTGTTCCGAAAGTGTTTATTGAGAAAGGGTTGGATGCTGACATGTCATCCCACTAGAGGTGCGTGTGTGCTTCCTATATAACCATAAGAATTGTGGAGATGGGTGTAATTAGGCTGATTCATATGTTGATAAAAGTTTATTGTGGTCCAAGGGCAGATAAAAAAGATAGATGTAAGAACTTGAATTAAGATGATAAAAAATAATATTAAAAATAATTTTTATATTTAGTGGATATTACACGAAATCAAATAAAATGATAAAAATGGATTTATAAAGCTGATCCTACCAAGTCTTACCGAAGGCTACCATGATGCTTTTGTTTTACATGCAGATAAAAGTTCACAGTCATGTTCTTCAATTGTGGGGATTTGAAAGTGTAGTTAGAGATCAGAAAGAATCAAAATTCAGGCCACGCTTTGCTTACTAATGATCCTTTCTCTCTCTCTCTCTTCCGCTATAAATTTGAAAAGCCAAGCCAATCCGGACTGACTTAGTCAGGAATATAATGAAGGCACATAATTTTATATCTCAAAATTGGGCGGAGTTTCAGTCAACATTATATTCCCTGTGTCTAACAATGAGACTATATTGTTGAATTTTGCATATTCCTTTGACTGCCTGACTGGATCTCTAGATTTGTGATCAGAGAAAGTCAGAGGACAAAGTGAAGAGAAACTCGTCACATTTGTAGTTGATCTCATTATGTATAGTAGGGGAGATTTGTTGTCCCTTTCCTTGCTTCATGGATGCTTTGAACACTCTTCTCTTTTGTCAGGTCGCATTTTCTCTATATTTTGGTGGAATGGAGTGAGGGGGAACTGTTGATGGCATTTGGTTCGGCCTATACTGAGGGACCGTGCGAGTATGCCTTGCACAGGAATAAACTATGCTGGCCTACAATATTTCCATCATACCCGTATTTTTACAGGTTTGGTTTTTCCTATCTCCTGTTCTCATGTCGTATTTGAGAGTTGAAATCCACTATCACGACCTTGATTGATGAAGATCGAATTGTGCAGACAAAATGCCACCTTGTATAGAAGAAAAATGCTCCATCCTTGAAGATTTTAAATTTTAGACTGATATCTTCACTGTTTCAGGCTTCCTCACTAACAAATATGTGAATGCAATTAATTTTCTCCTGAGGAAGTAATGGGCAGCGATTATTTGAACAAAATAGGCAAACTTTAAGCTCAGATGTGGCTCAGTGAGCGCACCCACAGCTCTTTTTTTTCTCTTTTTTTGGGGGGGGGGTTCTTGGGGGGCAGCCATGTTTGCCTATTTGTAATGGAGGGAATGATAGGCAAGTGAAAGTACAAAAACTTAGATAAATTTCTTTTTCTTTCGTCAAGATATGCAAAATGAAGCACTCACGGTGGCTGAAAGGTTTTTGTCTTCTGCTATACTACTGTTCAGCTGTGGAGTCTTTTGTATGTTGGCCGTAAGTGAGCAAACAACGGCTTTAGCAGTGAACAGAATGAGAACTTAGTTGTTCCATATAAATCAAGTTAGGTCTTCACTTTAGTGATTGAAGGTCAGCACAGTTACACTCCCTTGGAAAATTTATAACCAATAATAAAACTACTTTTTTTGAAAATTTATTACCTTTTTAACATTAATTTTTTACAGTATCCATTTTTCTTTTCATTATATTCACTTGATTTTAACCATACCAATAATTAAGAAGCAATACATGTCACAAGTGAATAGGAATTAAAAAAAAATTCTGTTTTGTTGAAAATTGATAAGAACTTGATGAAGAAAATAGCAAGGAAAATATAAAAAATAATATTCAGCTGAGATGCTGTTAGATGTATTTGAATGTTAATGATCAATGAAGAATGTTTTTTATTTCATGTAATATATACGTTTGTTAATTATTATATTCTTTTTAAAAATATGATTCGAAAAAAAAATATTACTCAAAATCAAACATATGTGGTGGACTATTTTCACGAATTAAAAAAAAATGTTAAATTTTTAAAAAAAAATTTCTTAATACTTATGCGTACAAATATTACAATTACATTATATGATTTATAAAAACTAAACAAAATTCTTAAAATACATAGAAATTTTTGTTTTTCTCCATAAAAAAAAAAAAAGAGAGAAAGATCGTACATTTGAGACACCAAATTCTTTAGGACTGTTCAACAGCTAAACCGAATGGTGGTTAATGCCCTTTGGGCCTACAACGGTTATATTCTTGATTGAATCTGTTGATTTTGTTGTCTTATTTGGGCCACCTGCCTTCACGGTGCACTTCAAAAAATTAGAAAAATTCGAGATTAATAGAAAATTGAGTTTTTTTAATGTATATTGCAAAAATTAGCAAAAGGTTTTTTTTCTTAATAATACAAAATACTCATTTAAAGTTTTTTTTTTAATCTAATGTCTTTTAGAAATAAAAATAATTAAAACAATTAGTTTTGAGTTGGAAGTAAAGTTTTAGGGAATGAATAATCTTTAATTAAATTCTATCTTATACAATATATATGATATATCTTGTAAATTTAAATTATTGTATGAATTAGATCACCGTTTAGATTCTCGAATGTTCAAGTGATAACGGGTTTGATTTTTATAGCTCTAAATTTAGTTCTTACATATTATAATAAATCAAATTAGATGTGAGAAGTATATGAGATTTACTTTTTGATATATCATCTAATATTTAAGTCAGTGATCTTTCTATATGAATTTGAAAGATATGAGAAAAAATATATTAGAATTTAGAAGTTAAAAATATATTTTAACTTTTTAAAAACTTAATTACATAATAAGAGTATTTTCCATTTTTTTTATAATAAAAGGCTTCTGAAGTTGTTTTTATAGCGTAGAAGGTAAATTATTTTCATTTTCACATCCAAAAAGATGCCTTTGGAAAACAGTTCTATTTAAAATTGGAGTTGATTTAATTTTTTTTAATTATAGTCATTTAATATTAATTAAATAAATATATTATTTATTTAAAAAGTTACTAAAATTTTTTAAAAAATATATTAACCATTTAATATTAATTAAATAATAATTATTAAAAAAATTAATTAAAATTTTTATTTAAAAGGATATAGATCTCAAATCTCCGGAAAGATATCTAAGTCTTAATTAATCAATAATATTCATGCAAATAATAAATAAAGCAAGTCGACAGAGTTTGAATTTTATTTTTGAACAACCACCTATATTATCTCGTCGTTGCATCTACCTCTCTCCTCTCTGTGCAGGAGTCGGCACCCAAAACAAAAAACTGAGGACTGTTCCTCCGAAACACGCGTTAGTCCTGAGCTTTTGACGTTTGCCACCACCATTTCTTCCGTACACCTTTTTCGTTCTCTCATAACGTTTTGAATTTCTCTCCCTCTCACCCTGTCTGTGACTCTCGCTCCGAGCTCCCTTCAGTCTCTTTTACGAACTATCGGCCGCGAAAAAGAAGTCACCATCCTAAGTCCCTTGTTCTGTTTGTAAAATCTCCGCCTGGGCGTTGAATTGCATAGCTAGGAGTGGGTATTTATTAAATTTTGGGTTAATTGATGGCGGCTAGTGAAAACCCATCAGGGAATCACCATGAACAATCCTCTCAGAATGGCGGTGCGGCTGCCTCGAACCTAGGTAATGGCAATTCGGGCACGGGGAACGAGAATTCGACCGTGGCATCAAAGATGAAGCATAACCCGGGTATTGCTACAGATTGGACTGCTGAGGAGCAATCGATTATCGAAGATGGGTTGAGCAAGTGAGTGTCATTGATTCCTTGTGACTTTATTTATGATGGTGTTTAATTTAGTTGCCTTGCTTTTGAAATTAGAATTCTCATGGAGACATTGATGAAATGTGAATTCTTTTATAGTTCATCTTATCAGCTCTATACTTAATATATGAGGGTTTTAATGACAACATGATATTCTTGAGCGTGCTTTTCAGAGGAAAGTTGCAGTTTGGCAGTTTTGCTATTAGATGTGAGTCTTACAGTCAGATTTTTGGACTATATTTGATATGACTTTCAGCAAGGACTTTAATTTAGCGAGGAGAGTTAAAATTTAGAAGGAACAATCCCGAAGGGCTGGCAATTAAGAAAGAAGTAGATTATGCAAAAAAAAAAACTGAAGTAAGAGTTCAAGGTTTGAATTACATTGGGGATACAAGCAGTTAAGTTTTTGGGCTAGAATTGCAATTTCATGTATTCGCTAACAGTATAATAAAAGTGCACAAAAGAAAGCAACAAGAATAGTTTCTCTGCTCAACCACCTCCACATGCTTTTTATCCTTTTGACTAACCTGGCACCAAAATTTGCCATTAAATCAATTGGCTGGGATCCTCTTCCAAATCCACACAATTACACCATTCACCTTTATAAGCATTAGTGCACAGTGCACACATGAATACCCTGCCGATGAATCTGAGCAATATATATATATATATATATAGAAGTAGCAGCAGGTTTTTAAGCAGAAGAACAAAAGAGCGAGAACTTGGAACTCTTCAACAGTTGATGGGCCGTATAAAATTGGTTATAAGTCACTGTATTTTTCCCAAGCTAACCTTGTGTTCTTGTCCACTGACTTATTAGGCAGTGACAAGAATAGTTACTCTGCTCAATTACCTCCACATGCCTTGTCCTTTTGACCTGGCATCAAAACTTGCCACCATATCAATTGGCTGGAATCCTCTTCCAATTCAGCACAATTACACCATTCACCTTTACAAGCATTAGTGCACAGTGCACACATGAATACCTTGCCCATTAATCTGAGCAATATAATGCACACACACACACATTATAAGTCACTGTATTTTTTCCAATCTAACCTTGTGTTCTTGTCCACTAACTTATTCGTCTCATTGTACTTTGGAGAAAGTTTATGAATCAATCCATGCACCACAAACTGTTGTCAGTAAGGCTGCAATCCATTATGCACCTAGTTGTCAATTTTAGACTTTCTATCTTTTCAATGAAGATCAATGAATCAACTTCACCATGCAAATGGTGCTTCATAAGGGATAAATTGACAAAGAAGAGTCTTGCATTCTGCCTCCACTTTGCAACTGCAGAAAAGTACAGAAAGTATGAGAGGAGGACTTCCATACAAGATTTCCTATGGTGTAGCGCTGTCTGTCTTATAGAAATTAGAATCATTGCAAACTCAATCATTGGAAGCCATTAGGCCGAGTCCTGAGGTTTTTCACCATACATACCCCTAAGTTTGCATTCAAGGCATTTTTTGAAGACTTCAGTGTGGGCATCTTTTTGTGGACGTTATCCTGTTGACTAGTTGAGATCCACCCCTTGAGCTGTAGATGGTTCCTGTGAGTCATACCATGGAATTTGTTGTTGTTGCCTATGAACAAATTGAGATACAAGTTGAGCTGTGCAAGGATGGGCTAGGCCCAAGAAATGGTCCTATCAATGAATGAAAATATCAGCATTCGCATAGGTATTGGTCGCATCTGTAATTGGTATTCGTCATATTTGGAGATACGTATTGGTATCAGTTGTGTCAAACAATTATTTTATGAATTGAAACCCCGTGTTTAAATATTTTCCAATCCATTGGATAACACCAGACAATAGGTGACATATTTGCGGTATAGGAGTCCTTGATACCTATATATATTGATCAATATTTTGCATATCGAATTATATTTTATTCCATGGTCCTCCCTACTCAACCTATCACCAAAAAAATATACCAGCCACTTTCCTTGAGGACTTAGGTAATAATTCATTAGTTTGCGACTGACTTAAGGATGTCAGGTGGCTGCGTTAAGCCATAGACTGTGGTTTATTTCTTTGGGAAACATCACAGTTCTGCACATCCTCTCAAACATCATTCCCTTCAACTTCCTGGAGGGAAGTGCAATGGGTGGCCTCTTAGTGGTTGCATGCACCCAGACGATCCTCCATTGATCCTGCCATGATAAATCTGTTGCAATTTTTGCTGTAGATGCTTTTCGCAGCCTATGCTTAAATTTTTCTTTTCTTATCAACTGACCCCTAGTCCAAGAATAAATCCGGATGGCTCTATATATCACTTCTTTGGTGATAAATAAGGATATATAATGCATTATGTAGCAGCAAACAGCTAGTAATAATGGGATACAAACATCAGAGAGTGGACAGATATAAAGCTAACTGCTCAGTTCCTTAAACCCGAGAAAGTGCTATTGTCCCATGTGGCTTTACATATGTTACGGGACTTAATTTAAAAATCAAGATTAAGAAGGATTTACTTGTGAGTTTTATTTATTTTAGAGTGCTCGTCATTGGGTATATAGGGAAGTTTCATGGTGAGCTTTAGAAAAGGTGCACCATGTGTAATAGGTATTTTGTATGATAATGAATTGGGGCCTAGGCTTAGGGTTGTAGGAGGGGAAATTGGTATTTTTCCTTTCAACCCCTAGAGCAGTAGATGACATTTGGAATTAGTGGGGTCTAGTCGAGAGATAGATAAATGGACATATCCAATTGCACGGGTTGGGGACGTTTGTCATGACTAAAGGGTTCGAAGACCAAGAAATGAGTTATTTATAGCAAGTATTCTTCTTATGGTTAAATCCAATCTCCTGGTCCCTGCAAAAAGGAAAAATGATTTCATGTTTGTCCTTTCATGAAGGGAGGATTACGGAAATCCTATTGATTGAAGCTTTCCCTAGACCTTCGGAAAGCATGAAAAAGAAAGGCTCGAATATTACAATCCTTCAATCACCTCATAATGAAAGGGGTGATCTCGTAGTCAATAGCTATAGCAAGGGTTGGCATTTTTGCTTACTCTTTATGTTAGAATGAGTGTACTACCTATTCGTTTTTTTACAAATGAAAATATCTTGATAAGGAAACTTTAGGCATTAGAGGGTTCAAGATGAGCAGTAGTGAAGCACATATGCAAGTATAATTTTGGTTCTTTTAAGCACAATGATCAAGATAAAATTTGTAGCCATGAGATTCTTAAAAGCAATAGTTTTGTCACCCTTGATTTATTATTAGGAAGTAGGATATTGGCTAGTTGTTCTCATGAAGTACCTCATCATTAATAGGAAATTTGGTAAGACAATTATTGCAGTTGCTATATGTTACATGGACAGTTATCAGGTACCTCTATGGACCATTAGCTTTCCCTTCCACTTTCAGGAGGCATCTCTCCCAATTTGTGCACCTTTGATTTTTTCCCTTAACAGCTTGACTAAGCTAAAGCAGGAACTTGAGGAAGTAGGAACTGAATTAAAGTTAACATATTTTACCTCCTCTTGGATCTACAATTGTGGGCGCATATGGAACTGCAGTGCCAGGATGTCAGGGACTGTCAGGTGCTATTGCCACAGCTGATGCCTTGGTGGATTACTAGACTACCAAGGATCCCAATGCCCCTTATAACAGATCTAAGTTGAGGTATAAAATGGGAAAGTAGCTGGGGGACGTCCAAAGGCGTGATAGTGGCAGGGGCAAGCCATAGGCAGATGGTTACCCTAAGACGCACTAGGGGTGCTTCATTTGCCAGCACCCTATTGGACTAAAGATTCTCCCATGCAGGAGAAGTTGAATGCGATGATTGTGAAGGAAGGGTAGATGCTTGTGAGTTGGTGACTGCTACCCAAGTGAATCCACTGCAGTTGTTGAGCACACTGTGGGCTGTGGAGACAACCTCACCTAGCTTGATGTATCTCAATGCCAAGGTGGACAACTTGGACATTTTGGCTATCTTGGCTACAGGTGCAACACACACATTCATTGTTACATGGTTCTAGAGTGGTCCCAAGATCGAGTAAGAGCAAGCCTGTTAATGCATTAGCACAAGCAATTGTGGGTATTGCTCATGAGTTGTCGTTGTTAAAAGTTGGATGTGGAAGGTGGATGTGATGGTAGTTCCTCTCGACAATTTTGATATAGCTCTTGGGCTTGACTTCTTCTGGAAGACACATATGACTGTGTTTCCTCATCTATAAGGAATCATGATTATAGAGAAGCAAGGGTGCAATTTTAATGACTGCTGCTATTCAGTTGGGAAGAAGGTAATTGAATTGAGAATGGAACACATCTTGGAAATTTGTGTCGAAAATGGGTTGAGAACTGATTTACCATGCTGCAATGTTGGAGGTGAAGCCAAACATAAAGGTGGAGGACTTGAATGCAATCACTATGTAGCATGCGGCTGTGATGCCGCAGGAGTCACCCCTTTATTACCTACCATATATATGGCGACTTAGACTCCAAACCCTCAAACCCAGCCTGGAATGTTCTTGCAGTATCTCGAATCATAATAATAATCATAAAAACCCATCATTAATGATAACATATATCATAAATTTCTAATTTCTCAAACCGTGAGGTTAAAAGTAATGTTTTAGTATGATCCCAAACTCAACGGGACACAGCCTCGAAAATCATATCCAACTATCATCTACAAGGTAAATATCTTTCATTACTCAACATAAAATAGCTAGACTTTGGAATCGTTTCTACCTGTAAGCTCCTTAGCGAAGGTACAATACCCAACTAACTCTACAGATATGCTTTACTCTGAAGTTAATAAAACGTAAGAATGAGTTAAAAATCCTACAAGTGATATAAACAACAATAACATTAAGTGATAACCAACATGAATAAAAATATCAGATAAATAAGAGTAATATTTAGATCATAAAAAATTAATCATACTCTATCCGTGACTCTATGCTACTAATGGGGTCCACTAAATCCAAATTCCGTGACTGCAACGAGGGCTACACAGAATCTGTATATAAATAAGTATATAGGTTTGGCTGTACCTATCTCAACGAAGGTGCTACTATATAAAATATTTCAACAATTTTCTCGGATTTTATTCTATCACTATAAACTGATGGCCATGTGCTCTTGTCTTCAACGGTTGGTAACTGCTATAAGGTAACAAATACTCAAAAGTTTAACATGCAATTAATACTTGTCTCTCAAGGGCAACCCATGGGTGAGCAAATACATTGTACCTAAGTACTCCTCTCCACCTCCATTGGGTATAGGATATACTTTGACCTACTCCTCTTTATGCTAAAATCCTCTATGCCCACACTTGGTATAGGAAATGCTATGCTCGGATCCTCTACACTCACATTTGGTATAGGAAACACTATGCTTGAATCTTCCTCGCCCACACAGGGTATGGACAACACCATGCTCGAAACCTCTTCATCCATACAAATTATAGGATCAACATATCAAACCCAATATCCATCGCCTTAATATCTCTCGATACCATGCTATAATGGTCATATGACTATAAGCATTCCTTCATGAAGTAATAGACCTCAATTCTCTGGGACATAGATTAGATATCAGATAATTATAGACTACATTACAATTTTACAGGTTTCATATTCCTTGAGATTGTAATGTTTTCATACGGTTCTATTTACTTGACCATGGATACCAAGAAAATCTGCATACGCGTCATAGACAATGCAAAGAAGCTATCACCTAGAAGAACAAGGAATGACCACAAATACACAAGATAGCCATGCATAGTACCTCATTGGGCTACCATGGCCCACTACGCTGTACGTCCCATAAAATAATGCCACCTAGACACCAAGTCTAAATATGGACCAAAGCTCATTCTAAATCCTCTAGCATTTGAGCGCCTGCTTACACGTCGCTTCACATGCCAATTCATAGGACTTTACCGGACATTACCAACTTACCATTTATTTCTCTTACTTCTAAGGCTATAAAAAAGATAAAATACACTATTTTATAATGTCAAAAGGGTTTTGCAAATTATGAATTTTTTTTGAAAATCTTCCAACACTCAAGCGCTGGTCTAACGCATGTCAAGTGCTGAATTATCAATAATATGGTATCAACAATATAATTTAAATTTAATTAAATAGCTACCAATTCTTTAAAAAAAAAAGCACTTATCCCATTGTCTTAATTTAATCAATAATAGAAGGAACAGAGGCTCGACTGTGGCCTTAGCAAAAGCTTGTTTTGATGTTCATTGTCACACTTTCGTCAATTAATTGCTACATCTTCAGGAAATCCAAACCGTCGTTTCGTCAATGTAATTTTAAACGTGGCTTATCATAGTGTAAGAACTGTAAATTTATTATTATGAAAGCATCGATTTATGTAAATGATTGGCCCAAACATTGACCGTAACCTCAGTCAAAGGTGAGATAAAACAGATTTAGTATTACGTCATAGTGTCTTCATCACTCGATTACTACAACTTCATGTAATTGAATTCACATTTCATCAATGTAATATTAAACATAATATAGAGGAAGAACAACAAATTCATAGGCACGAACGCGTCGATTAAATGTATAAACGGTTAGCCCAAAAGTGCTTCAAAAAACTATTTTTCTTTACCGGTCACTGTTCATCTTCTTCATCCTGCAACTGTTACTGTTCATTCTATTTACGGTAGCTTATTTTACATCAAATGGAAGACATCCTCATTTAACATCGTCAACCACCGATTTCTATAGGATTTGAGCAATTTATCAAAATAACAAAATTCTTAGGCCATGTTTAGTTGCTGGAATAAGGTAGAAATAAGGTGGGAATAGAATTTCTATTCCTAGGGAATAGATATTCCTCCGTTTGGTTACAAATTTAATTGGGAA
>JAOVVI020002731.1:0-20470 GCA_028571085.2 Nepenthes alata | reverse complement strand
CAAAATATTACCTAAATCCAAAAAATATAACATTTATTAAACTTATATTATCATATTTTTTAAATTAAGAATTTTAAAATTTCTATTTAGTTACTTATTTCTTTTATTTTATACATAAGTTAAAACATTAGCTATATCAAAACTTTACTTGTTACTCTTAGAGTTAGAGCTCAATATATAATTCAAAAATTAAAATTAAAATTCTACCCGATTCTAATTCTAATAAAATTAAAAATTACATTTTAAATTTTAATTTTAATGATAACCCAAAGAAACCCTAATAAAAATTATAAAACAAGCACACATGACCCATTATTATGGATTACATGTCTCAACAATCAATTATCAAACCATAATATATTTTGAAAATATGCCAAAAAAAAAAAAAAAAACCTTTCTACGGATCTACTACAATTTTATAAAAAAATATGATGCGATACTTATTGAATTATATATATATTTCCTATAAGATTTCAGTAAATGTATAGTATGAACAAAAACCAGAGGTCAACAGCATGACATTAGCTCTCACAAAATACAGCCAGATGCAAGGTTCAACATCATCATTGACATCAACTAAGTCCACCACTGCCCGGGCAGCATACATCAATTCAAACCCACCATGGCAGAAACAAATAATCAAGAAAGAACATAGTTTTTCAAGCCCATGTTGATATTCAAGTCAGATGACCCGGCACTGTCAACCGACCTCCACATCAAGGAATCATAACTTACCAGGATTTGGATGCCCGCTGACGGTGGCCGGGGAGTGGATGCCGTGGTAGTCATTTACCTAATCGGATTATTGGAAAGGCTTTTTGGTTGGTGGAGATTAGAGTCAGCAGAGGACCTGTGACTGACCTCGCACTTGTCAAGATCACTTTGTGAAGCTCCGAGCGCTAAAGAGCTGAAGGCTGCTGTATCAGTTGTCAAAAATTCCACATGCTGTTATCGGCTTGAACTTCGTGGTCACGGATCGGATGGGCAGCTCTAGCAGGAAAGACAGGGCTCGAGATAGCCATTGCGGTCGCTGTACAATTTATGGAAAACACCTTTGAGCAGAGAATGTAATGCTTTTGTGCTGGATAAGCTTGTTATGGTCTTTCATGGCACAGGGGAAGTATTCTTTGGATATCTGGAAGAAAGAATTCGTGGAAACTCTGGCTTCAAGCGCTTACTAGACATCCCTTGCGTTAACCTGCAACCCGGGAAAATTGAGAAATCTGAGAGGATGAATTGTTCTAAGGAAAAAAATATTTCTATTAGGAACTTGCTTTCTTCCATGTAAATTTCTAAGAACATTCAAAAAAACAGAAAAGATAAATATTTCCTTTTAATTTTCTTTCTAGATTTTTATTGCTTTTATTTCCAGCAAATTTTATTAAAACCAATCAGAGCGTAAATAAATTGAGTGTTATTAGGAGAAACAAAGGGAAGATCAATTATTTTATTTTATTTTATTTTATTTGCAATGTTTTTGAAGAACAAGCCACAAAGCATAGAAGCATGCTATAGCTTCTTTCATTATGCTTTGCCCTCAAAACAGCTGCAGTCACAGTCATTAGGCCAATCCCAATGTGTGAAAGGGACAAATGGGAAATATTCACAAGATTTAAGTTATCAGCAGCAATTACTCGGATACGGCCGTCATTTTTCCGGAAACCATTCCTAAGAAGCAAAATTTATACCTGATGAAAAAATCAGTATTGGTATCGGTTGTATGCATATCGATGACGACCATTAGCTGATATACAGCTATATATCATGATTTTTTGCAATATCAGGGTTTGATACAGTTTATATTAGTTGATAAATCATTCCAAGTTAATTTATACCGGCTTACTGAAAAACCTACTTCATCTGACAGCGCAAAAAGCACTCACCTTGGAGAACTCAGGCGCTTCTTGTTAAATTGACCAAGCATAGATTTCAGGCTGACAAGAGCCATATCAGCGGCCTAAAATAAGTAACAGAAGTAAACCCAGAAGCTAAGCATTGGGAATGAATACTAAATGATGTTCCTTCACTATTATTCTCTAGTAGACAGGCCTGGAGGAAGGGAAAGGAAAATAAATGGATACCTGAGTCTTTGCTTCGTCGTAAGTTAACCCAGCTCCCTTACCCAAGACCTGCCCATCTAATTCAACCTACAACAAGAAATAGAAGAAAGAAAAGCAAAATGACAAGAAAATCATAGAATTTCAATTTCACAGACCATATACTCTCAACGAAGGTCCAAAGAACAGTCAGATGAGAGGGTATAGTTGTCTTTGGAACCAGAATTACCCATAGTTTTGCATTGTAAAAGCAGTTTTTTTTTCCTCAAAAAAAAAGAAAAATTGTTTACTAGTGAAAAGGAAGGGATCTTGCTTTCTATCTTGTAATCTTTGTTCTTTTCTTCCCATCCATCATGTAAGACTTAAATGTTTTTGCACTTCAGAAGGACTAGAAACTTCGGGACATGGATTTCTAAGCAGTGTCTCTAAAACCAACCATCTTGCATGTGAGATCTACGTCGTCTTATAACTCCACCAGCAGTTGATACAGACTTTTGATTTCGGCACAAGGGACTGTGCCTGGCTGCCTGTTTCTGCATTGGCAGGGGTGGGTAACCAACAACATCAAGTACTCAACTGAAATCACCCTAGAATGGACAACTCGGTGCACAAAATTCTGTGGGTATCGGGAAGATCAGACCACTTTTAGGTTTATTATATATTATTTTACCTTACATTATGCAAGAAGAAATTTTCATGACTCAAACTCATAATTATTAGGTCATACCGTGACAACTTTATCATCACGACAATACTCTTCTTCTACTAAATTACATCCTAAAAATTGGGAGGGAGAATAAGTCAAGTGAATACCTATATTAGACATTTGTGGAAGACATTTAAAAATATCTCACAAATCCACACCTTTGATTATAAAAAATATATATATTTTAGGAGATTATACAAAATTTCCCCATTTAGCCATTGAGGAGATTATTTTTCAAAAAATTATACTAAGATCTTTGATTACAAGGGATAAAATATTTTAGGACCATAAAAACATTACACATCAAAGTCAAAATCCCAAAATCTTAAATCTTCCAACCTGAACATATACTTCATCCTGCTGAATAGAATTAGCTGAAAGCAGAGGTTGAGCTTTAAAATCAACATCAAGGCCCTCTGTCATGCACTGAGAAGCACATAAATAAATGAACGTAGGCTAAATTAGTATATCTATGGTAAAGATCTTGAAAGGACAAATATATATCAGATAATGCAAAGAAATTTCAGTTATCGATATTGTACAAGTTCTTTAAGTGCATAAACTGAACCCATAGACTTCTTAGAGCCATCAAGACTGTACTCCTGAGGCCTCGTTGGTTCTTCAATAGCTGAAAAAGACATAGGATCCTCACTGACAGATGGCTGGTGTTCATATGAATTTGCATCACTTAAAAAGCCATTTTCATTGGCATCCAATACTCTATTTGCTTCTCCTTGCCCAGAGCTTGTATCTGATTTTATGTATGAAAGGTATTTATCTGCAGAAACATTGTCTTTGATTTTCAGAATCACCAAGAAAGCATAAAAGGAGCAGCCCAGTATACAATGTTACTATATCATGGGGTCCAGGATGTATTAGATTTATATAATCTTATTTTTGCATTACAGAGATGTAAGTGAATCCATGACTACTAGGTTACAATGGAGTAACCGTATTGTGCCAATTCTCATAAAGAGAGCATGTTAAGACTAAAAAAATTGCAGAAGAGTTTTCAAGGGAAGATAATGTCACAAGCATAACATCTGCCCTAAAAGTTTTTCACAATAAACACCACAAAGAACATCCATCAGTACTATCTACAGTTATGTAGCAAACATAACATGCTACATGAAAATAGAAATTTTCTTTTAATTTCCTCCCCCAAAGTGATGCTGGAAAACAAACAAGGACCAAAAGTAATCAATCAGTTCTGTAAATTGAGCCTGCAAACACGATGATTTTAGACTACGAATTAGGGATTAAGATGGTTAAGGGTTTGTTAAGGTAAAAGTTAGCGAGATATTTTTTGGTTTAGTCAGATATGAAAACAAGAGCAGAAAAAAGAGAACTAAGGAAGGATAAAACTTAAGAAATCCACATAGGGTTTGTTACCAATCCACTTATAACCCTGAAATCCACAAGACCAAAGAAACCAATAGACCGGCTGAACGTCTAGTAGACTATTTAACTTATTAAACATATGAGAGAGTGCATCCCTTCATGTAGAGAAATTATTCGCAATTCTACCAGGATGCTTTACTTGGAAAATAAACAATCAACTTAGAGGCAAGTAAACTCTTAAAGTAAACATTGCTTGTAACCAACTACCAAGTACAGAAAAAGAAAGAAAAAAGACAACATGGAGGTCACAAGAGTAAGAGGCCTAATGTGGATAGAAAGGCCACTGAGAAACTAGCAGCAACATACGGAAAGAAGTGGCACAAGCAGAATATGAGTTATACAAACTTTAAGGGAATTATTATTTTACCAGCCAGATTCATCAAAGAAGACTCAGCGGACTGATACTGGGCCTCTCTTCTAGTTTTACCAATTCCTTCACCGATTCTTACTCCAGCAAAATAAACCTATACAAATTGAAAGAACCAAAAATATTCCATGCGAAACAAGTGGAGAAATAGGATAAATAGAAGTCAGATTAGTATTATTATAAATAGGGTATCAATTGGACAAAAAGGACTAAGTAAAATATGACTATCACTACAAAGTAGACATACTCCCCCCAAAAAGCCCTCAACCTCTCTGCAGGTAAGGGAACATGAATACAGTATCTCTAGCATCATAAACAAGGTATCTAGATCTGACCTCTATTGGAAAATCAACAATATATGGGGGAGGTAATGATTAATGATAGTGAAAAGAAGTGGTGAGGAAGTTGCTTAATTTTTCTCATACATAAAATTCAAAATTCTTTTTTAATTTTATGTCATATAAACTTGGATATGAATTGCATCCTACTTGCTTTGGATGCTGGAAACATGAAGGATGAGAAGCTTTGTGTAAATTTGGTGACACGCAGAATTAAGTGCTGCTTGTGAAGAGAAAATGCCCATGCTTGAACATTGGTAAAGCACATGTAAAACAACCTCAGTGATGTCCTAATGCACTTATCTGCCATATGACTTTTCTTCTTCGTTTCATATGCAGAAGACCATATTTATAGATCCGCAATACTTGAATTGCTCTCTTTTAAAAAAGGAAAAGGATTCTATCAAGAATAGCAAGAAAAAAACAGCACTTGAATAAATACATTTAGCACAAGATTTCTGTCAACGTGAAAGTGCACCTGTAGACTGGCGCCATTTCCTGCTTGTTGCAAGCGTAAGTTTTGATAATTCTACCACTAAAAGTGAGCATGTCATGTTGCATGCATGTCTAGATCATAAGTTGCCTAGGTTATAAAATTGAAAAATTATTATCCAGACTTATGATTCCCAGTAGAAAAGGATTGAGGAATTTCCACACTGCTAAATCAATCATTTCTCTAAATAGACTTTCAAGTCAGCATATCCAAAACCGTGGGAAACGAAGTCACGAGAACAAACAATGATGTAATACAGTTTCTATGCCAAATTACAAGGCTCTTCTCATCCTTAAAATATGGTAAAAATATGAAATATTGCCACCAATGGAATAGCATGATCACGGAAGTATTTTGTGGCACAGATTTGACAGTTAAACTAACAATATGTCATCAACAAAAAAGTCAAAGGCACTGCATCTGAAACAGCACTACTTAAAGAATAGGTGATGGGGCAAGCGAGTAACTGAAAAAGACTGGGCAAAGTTTCTTCACCAACAGTCAGCATATGATACTACTTCCAAAAATACATGGTAGACTGCTTCGCAAAAAAAATGTTGTTTCCAACTTTTAAATAAATAATCTTATTCGTTTGATATATAGTAGACCATTTCTCTCAAGTAACAACACATCCTAATACAAGACCAAAGCTCTTGCTTTCCAAAATTACTACTTCTACATTTGCAACACTAACTCTGTCAAACTCATGTGTCCTGCCAACTGTTATCTTTTAGTCTCGGGTAGTTAAATGTTCTGTTAATCTTATGCCCATATCATTGTCAGTCAGCAACATGTGATAAAAAGTCTCTATCTACACAGATAAAGACATTTTCTGACCTCAAATATTCTGCTCGGTGGTAGCTTAACACGATTGATATGAGATATTTTACACATACACACGAAAAATAAAAAAGGAAGAAGAAGAAGAATTGGCAGATCAACGTAAAACCTTGAAAAGCATCAATCCCGATACAACATAATCAGAATGATGGTAGGAAAGCAAACAATTCTTAATTGCTAATTCTATGAATAGTAAGTTAACAAGGTATGCTACCTCCATGGAGAATTTCAATTCTGTACTAGCAACCAAGCCTGGCCTGAACTCAACCTATAGAAAACGTACAAAACATTTAAAGAACTCAGACAATCACATACATGGAAAAAACAATTGCCTTTCAGGTGGCTCTTAGAAGCATTCTGCTAATACCTGGGTTCCACATTTCATAGCAATTTCATGTAAAGCTGCAGGAGGAGTTTCTGAAAATGGAACTTCTCGTCCAGATGCAGTTTCAAAATCCTTGTTACTGGAGGATGGTGCGTCAGATTCGATTTCAAAAACCTTGTTACTCAAGGATGGACGTCCAGATTCAGTTTCAAAATCCTTGCCACTTGAGGATGACCGTCCTGAGGAAACATCCTCACCTTCAAAAGAGAGAGGAAGAAAAAGATTTAAGGAAATGAAACTCATCGTTCAAATAATGCCAGAACTGTTACATGCTAATAACAAAAGCTACAGAAAAAAACATACAAACAAACATCCTCACCTTTAAAAGCAAAAAAGAAAAAAAAAATAGTAGAAAGAGAGATTAGGGAAATGGCTCTCATTGTTCACATGATGCTTGGCAAAAAATATTCCCTTTTCACCAACGGCAAAAACAATGTCCCATTCACCTTTATAAGGAGCCAATGAGAGGTTGCCATACTTCCTCCGTTTCTTGGCGGATAAATACGCTACTTGAGAAATATTTACAATCCCAACTCACTTATTGATCACAACTACATCTCTCAACAGACTTAACCATCAAAAGGTCATGTTAGTACCCTACAACAGCTGAAATTAATCCTCCAGTTAGAGGCCCAACCCGAGAGTAGAGTGTAGGTACATTCTTCGCACTCCAGTTGGTGTCATATGTGGGAAGTATGGCAGCTCCCCCATTGAGTAACCTTACATGGCACCTCACATTGATCTTTCTCAAGAAGAAATCCCCCCTGTAACAATAGAGGAGATGGTGGACACATCCCGGCTCATCCGGAAAGCAACAAGCTTAGGGAGGCAATCCAAAGCCCGCACAGTGAGTAGTAACCATGGAAGCATGACAACAGCTTCAGAACCAAGTCAAAGAGAACATTAATTTCCTTCAAGAAACTGCACACTCACAAGCACCTCAATATTAACAAGATACTGCTGGACAACCTTCTCAACCACGCTCAGCATTGCCTTCAAGTCAGTGCTGGATCCCATGTCCCGAGAGGCGGGAAGGAACCAATGATCTTGGAGGACATTGTATGTAATGTTCTGCAGCCCACTGTCCCCATAATGAAGTTTTTATACATTATCTCATTAATTCAATACATTAGTGTACAAGGCAACATTGGTGTAAACCCCGATAGATTTCCTTCACAAGCAGGGAATCAACAGTGGCCAGAAAGGATAGTTATCAACATATATGGAACACTGAAAAACTACAGAGTCCACATGGAGTGGAAGAATGCATAATGGATTAATTTTCAAGTCTATACACACATATATCCAACATCAGATGTAGTTACCTTGGAATGACTGATAAGTAGGCAGTGAAAGATTTGACCTTGATCGGTCTTCTCTGCTAGGAACCTGCAGATAGAACAACTCCAGGTGAGCCTTCAATTCATTGCTGAACATGCAATGCTGTGAAGTTGAAGCTCAGATTGCATTCTCTAATTTTGCATTCTAAAAGAGGAAAGCGATAATGAAATAACAGATTTACCTCTCTTGGCAATCTCTGCTTTTGAAGAAAAGTTCGATCAGATCGAATAGAACTCTCAATCTTTCTCGGAAAAGGAGGAGGCCGTTGCTTCTCGATATGCATCGCATCAGAAGCCAGCGAAAATTCTTTTCCTACGGCTCGACTTAACTGTCCAGGACTCATCTGGTCCTCCGCTGAAAACAAGCTTGTACGCGACTGTACTCGCGAAACTGGAACTGGAACTGGAACAGGAACAGGAACAGGAACGGGAATCGGAGCTTGAACTGGAGGTCTAGCAGGAAATGAAAGCTCACTATGTGGATGATCTCTTGTATCTTGGCCATGTTGCAGTATGAGGAGCCGCCTCCTTGTATCAGGATCAAGTTCAGATTCTGGCACTTCACCCTCTTCCCTGGCAGGGGAACCATGCAAGCTCGGGTCCACGGGACCAACATGACCTAATGGCCTAGCTAAAGGAGTTGATTGAGGGTGCTTAGTTGAGAAAGGCACAACTGAGCCTTGAGGTGCAGGCTGCGGAACTGCAATAGGAGCGGCAATCATAAACTGTAAAGAAGCCGCAAGTCTTGGATCGAGATTAGCAGCTAGTGAAGGGCCTGCTGAAGGAACCCCTGTAGAAGCTGCAATTGCTTCCTGTATGGGGAAAAAAAAAAGACAAGGAGAAATGCATTATCCGCGCTGCACAAAGTTGCATATGCAACACATTGTAGAAAGCACAAAAAGGAGACGGGCAGATGCCAAACAAAAATACATATAATAACTGACTCAACAGCCAGACTTCCCTAATGGAACTGCATAATCAAAGAAATGAGTATCCACAACAATTATGATTAAAAACAAAGCATAAGATTTATATACATATGCACAAATAAATTGGGTAAATACCTTGATTCTCCTTTCAACCGCACATTCTGTCATAACATCAAAACTATGTGGCTCTTTGTTTCCATTTGAGCCAGAAGCATCATCCTGAACGGAAGAATATTAAGAGCCTCATATAACATCTAAACAAAATCTAACAATGATAGCAGATGGAATGGACTCCAAGGAAGAGATGGGGCTCTAGATGAAGGCTCAAGTAAATCAAAATCCAAACTTTTCACCGATCAGACATTGCAGTGATAGATGCTGGGCTACTGGCAGTTGGACTTGGAAGCTGACTATGGAGAAGGAAACCAAGCTGGATATGGATCCAAGCATGTCATCCTTCCATCCTCTGTATTGGCTACCTTTTTTCCAATGATGCTCTGGTTGGGAGGGAGGGTCTTACACTAGCAGGATAGCTGTGTAATTGGATTTCTCACTCCCAACAAAAGAATAAAAATGAGAAACTATGGAACGGCTGTTGACTTAGGCAGATCAACTGTGGAAAACCTTCACAAACTTCCGCCCAAAAAGGGTAAAAGAAAAGAAATATGAAAGAGGAAGCCAAATACCTCTGAAACAAGGTAATTGCTCACATCAGGAGGAGATGGAACATCTTTAAGATCATCTTCATAAGAAACTTCAAAAATTCGTTGCAGGAGAACATCATCAAAATCTCTGCAGAAAATCCCCAAAGTCGTGTGATGCTAGAAGAATGGTGTAACCCACCATTGCAAATCAGGCAATGGCATATTTAGGTAGATGAAGAAATAGGAATGCATGAAAAATAAAGCAAGAGTTTGTGCTCATGCCTAACGTAACAAACTAACAACTTCAAGGAGACTGAAAATTCTTACTTAAAAAAGCCACCTCTAACATTGCATGCAACGTTTCTTGCCACACACAGGACTGGGATTGCATTATTTTCCTACACATAGGAATAAAGGAGTTGATTGTAAATAAATTGAACCAAAAAAAGGAGGACCAGGCCCGAATAAACATTTCCAATTTGATAGTATTTCATTAATCACAACTAAAAGCCCATTGGAATAGCTATCCACCTCAGCTTGGGGAGCATAATATGGAGCAAATGCAGGGACAACATGCACCCGAGGTTGGTCTTTCTCATCCCACACCATAGCACGATCATCAATTGTCAATGCCATTTTGGGATGGCAGATTCCACCATTAAAGACATTAAATAATGACTTTCTTGCTCCTATTATATACATGAATGGAGAGGAAATGAGTTAACACAGAATAGGGATGATGGAAGCAATGGATCAAGTGAAAGAAAATGTCAGTCCTTTCATCAGCAAAATAAAGCTAAAGCCTTTTGGCAATTAACATCATGCGACAATGCAAAATTACCCACACAGATCACCATAAAAACCTTACCATGCTTAACACACACAATCCGGTCCAAAAGTTCACTTGTACTAATCAAATTTGAGTCTGGATCAAGAAGCCTCCACATTTCCAAAGCATAATCTCTTTCAGCCAATGTGCAAACATAGACTTCAAAACGCTTGCGACCTCTAGCAGTCAAATAGCTACGAAGATCTTCCCATGCAGGTCTCAGCCTCACAAGAACACTTGTATCACGAATCTAGAAGCAACCCAACATTTCACAATACTAAAATTAAACAGCTCTTCTTAAATCATTACCCAAACAAAACAGCATATTCTGATAGCAAAAGATTCTGATAACATAATAAACAAGTTGAATTCAACTGAGACAACACCACCATCATATATTTTATAATTGAAATGATCCGTACGATCCATGTGCAACAAATGTTCTTTACCACGGCATCGTAATAAGAACAGCCAACACAAACTCACCTCCTTATCTTGCTTTTCCCACCTTGGAAGAGCAGGTAGGCTGCAGTGCATGTGCCAATGTGCAAGCAAGGACCTTTAATGGCTTATGTAGGGAAAATGAAACGATGGCACTTGTACAGAAACGAATTAATTTGTCCATTCAAACATTTCAAGCAACAGCATAAGCCATCTATTTAGTTTAATCTTATGATAAAGTAGGTACATACCAGAGGATTTATTCTAGTCAGGACAATGTTTTTATCTTGTAACCGTATAAGGGGGCGAACAATCGGTTGGTGGTTGTCAGAAAGAGCAGGAACAACTTCTGATTGAACTCTGATCAACTTTCCATCCTCCATAACCTGATCATTCTCTGCATACTGCTTCAATATAGCCTTGTCCTCCTGATAGCGCTTTATCTCCGCCGTCATGCCAGCAATGCGTTTAGGATCCACTTCTGTACTCATTTTCCTATACATTCCCTCAATTCTATCCTCAAACGATTTCAAAGTATTAGCAACTATAAGTGTTTCATCAAGATCAAACACAATTGCAAGACATCTGAGGTTCAGCATGACAAGACAAGAGTCATATAGCCCTGTTGTCACCTTGAAACCCCAGAAGCAAGGAACACCAGCATCTTTCTTTCTTGAAGGCATTGCTACCAGATGAAGCTCCTCCTCGTCAAGTGGCATAACTGCAGTCTGCTCACACACAAAGGTTTAGTATTCTTCCAAATTCATAAGCAGGGGTGAAGGAAATAAATGATGTACCGTAGTAATAGCAGTCAATAAATAAAAAAGAAATTCAGGGACCTATAACCAGTAATGAGAAGAACTGCCAAAAAATATCAAAGATAAAGCTAAAACACCAAATTGAGAACGGGGGGTGTCTAAACTCCCCCAAAACCAGAGAAGAAACGTTGACACGCACAATGAGACAAGTCAGAGATAAACCAGAGAAAAAACATTTCTGTTTGAATCATAATCCATATGCATACGCATCAAGTGTGATTTACCATTGAACATCAATGACTGCTGCATAAGCCACAATTCAGTTCTCAAGTTCGTACCTTCGAACCCACAAGAATATATAATACGTATATGCTTCAAACATAGAAATTGATGAGTAGTTCATAATCCAACAGATCGGATGAGCATTTATATAGCCAACCCATTTTAGTAAGTAATAAGTGCATTCTGGAATAGAATATCCAATGAAAAACCTCCACTTTTACCCTTCGATGAGTAGATCACTATCGTCTTGCTAATTACAGGACTGCCAATGATAATTGATGCAAAATCCATTGGTGTTTCTTAACATCAGAGGATTCCCACAAAAAAGGATAACAAATTCAATAAATTCAGCAAAGAGTCAAACACCCTCCTCGCCACAGTTGCATGCAGTCAATTTGGCAAAATAAGTTTTCTTGGGAAATTCCAGTGCTGTTTTTACAAAGCCATTTGAGCAACAGAATTCTTTCTCAGCTACTTTACAGGGTTCGATCAAATTCCACCAATTTAGAGGAACGTAAGAGACCTGGGCAAAGAGGACAAATTGATGGGCTCGCTAAAAAGCCACCAGTTACTGCAATCAACTCCATGAATTGACATCTTAAATTTGAGCTGAAAGTGTAGGAAATTCGTAAGTTTACTCGATATGTCCCCAATCATTTGCAGCATTTTTTGAGGGTCAATTCAACAATTCAAATTTCTCTCATCATCGTAAAATATTGTCATGAATTCGAGACAGAGCGGGGCAAATTCCATGGTTCACTGAAAATGTTACAGTTTCCTGAAGCTCTATTCCCTGTCAGATCAAGCATTTCATCAATTGAAAGATTTTTTTTTTTTTTTTGCATCACTAGATTTGACCCAGCGAGAAGTTATTTGAGGTCGGCTTCATCCCTTGTACAAAAGTCCGGAAGCTGCTTTCTTGCAGTTGTTTTCCTAGGTGGATATCTCAATTGAAAGAAGTGCCTCAATTCAGAGATACAAATAAATTACTATCTAGATTCACATCTTCTGGGTGTTCAGATTCAATCTTTGTCCAAGAAAGTCCTCTGTCCAACCGGATAGGAAAGGTTCAAAATTCTTATTAGCAATCTTTTGTTAAATGTGTTAGTTTGGTGGTGTTCAGGATGGATAAATATACCTTGTTGTCTCTGACACAAGTTGAATGCAAAGCAAAAAGCGGCGTTTCCTGGGACTGCATCCTTGACTCCATTCTGAAGCAAAAACCACTGGATGTGATGGTATGAAGCACTGCAAGTGGTGGACATCTCTCACTTGGTTGCGAAAAATGGCTTATCCTGATTCCCTGCTCTCTTACCACCGGAACATCAACAACTTCTTTGTTGTTGTTGTCGATCATCGTGTTGTTGTTCTCAGGATATATCTCTACTTCTCCGAGTAGATTATCTCCGTGGTACACTACAGTTTTCATCATCATTGTTTTCGTTGTTTCTATTTTTCTTGTTTGTCAAGGGAAACACTAGAAATTCCTGGATTCACTCAAAACAGTTTCTCTTCAAATGTATTTGTCGTCGTGGAGTCCAAATTTTCGTCTTCTTCTTCTCCTTCACAGTTCACCATGTACAAAGACGGATCTATCAATTCTTTGATCCAAAAAATAGTCTCAACATTGAATTGAACAAAATATAAAGCCGTCCGTTTAATGTGAGAAGAATTAGGGTTCTATGGCCAAATTAGTAGTAGATCTGTGAGCGCTGTGAAAAAAAAAAAACGCGGCGTTTCAAGGATCGATCGCTTGATATAGTAACAGATTTTCAAATGTCCGAAATTGCAGTCACATGAAGATTTTTAGGGTTTTTGATAGTTGACGACGGCGGCGATGAGACGATTGAGCCCTTTTCTTGCGAAGAGAAGAAATACCCTCCAGAGATCGAAAGGTCAGGATTAGAAACTCCACTATTCCTGTGGTGGGTGAGCAATAAGATAAAATTTAAACTTAAAATACCAACACCATTGAATTGTCAACCAGAAAAAGAAACAGATTAAAGAGATAGTCGGAGAGAGTATCAGTAAATCTGTGCGTTTCGCAGATCGTGCTTCCGATTTCTTAGGGTTAGTGGCGTTGCGACGTAATTAAGTAGAAGACGACGTCTTATAACTGAAGAGATGTTCAACTGAGTGGTAGTAAATGGGAGGTGATCTAATTTTATCGTTTTACCTTTTTAATAATATTTTTTTATACGCGGTTTATATATCTTTAGATGCTTTCTTATCCATTTATTTTTGGTTTAAAAAAAAAACCTTAAATTTTATTTATTTATTTAAAAACATAATGCTCTGAACAAACTATGAAAATACAGCTGGTTGCAAACAAACTACAAATCAGTTTTTTTATTATCAAATTAATATATTTAATACTTTCAGTATTTAAATTTTAAACAACTTCTGATCGAGTTGAACATCTGAATTCAACTCTATCCACTGAGTTTAGATTCTGCACACCATTATAACAAATGAGAGATCAGATAACAGCGAAAGATAATTTCACTGAAAATATTTTAACGCTCAAATCAGTAAATAGTCTTCAAATTAATAACGTAAAAAAATAAATGCAATGAGAATGCTGAAAAGTATTTGGGACGGTGGGCTGCTCTAGGTAAGAGAGGCTTTTTGTGGGCTTGTAAGGAGCGTTGGCTCTTAACATTGGGTTCGCTAGGAACGTGATGACAAATAGCGAATTGTTCACCGAAAGCGTGAAAGCTCTGTAGTAGGGAGAGAGGGAACTCGATAATGAAGGCGGCTATATGCAAGTGTTAAGATCATTTTTGTCTGAGATTGCGTACCTTCGAGTGAAAACTCCATAGTCTTTTATAGTTGAGATGCTGAGCGGTCTTCCTTGCGCAGGAATGCTTGATTCCCACACTCTACTGGAATGGCTTCTTTTCTTGGCATGACATCTTTAATGGCGGTAACGGCTCATTGGGCAGGTTGCTTTCCTTTTATATTTTGTAACCATTAGGGTTTACTGCAGACAAGAAGAGAATCTGACCCTTTCTTCATGGGACGTGTGCTGAATCTGCTGATAACCGTTACAATAGAAATTACATTATGGGAGAGTGTAAAATCAGAGGAAAAGACCGTTGTTGGTCAAAGACAAAGGTGTGGGGTAAGCTGGGCTTGGCCTATGTGAGGTTGGCTCTTTGGCCGGCCTATTATGGCGCTTCCAATCAACAGGAATGTTGACCGTCTTCGTAAGTTAATTGTCCGTCCTGTTATCGAGCTTTGCTGGTCTACTTAACTTTTTATCGGGTCAACGACTTGCGTTGACCATCGAGATATATATAGGTCTTTATAGATCTGAGTCGTTCATTTTTTTTTAGACCAACCCACGATAAACATATCCATCAATATTTATTCATATAAAAAAAAATAATAATCCCATCGTACTATAAACAAGTGAATCAAGGGTTCACGAGGCTCAAGTTAAACCTGCCTGCCATGATGAGGGGCTGATCTAAGATATTTTTTAGTGTAATCAATACACCAGGTAATTTTACAAAATGTCTATATTTAAAAATTAACACTTTTTGTAGTTGTATTTTTTAAATATGATATAATTAAAATAATTATGTTATTATTATTTATCTAAAAATGAAAAAATTCACTAATATAAACAAAATATATAGCGGCGGATAAATAAATTTTATAAAAATTAAGATTATTTTTTTTTAATGAAATCAGTTGACGTAGCATGGACCCACAGCATGACTTTTTTTATTAAGAAAAAAATTAAAATGAAAACAAAATTAGGTTGGTTTGCCTAATCACCCCACATCCATGTGTCCCATTTCTTCAGCACAGAAATGACTATTCCTTAATTTGCATTATTTAATTTCCTAACCCACCACTCACTTTTTCGTGACCACTCGACAATAATAATTGATTCTAAACTATAGCTTTTGTTTATGAAATTATAGCCTAAGCTGCCTAACTAATAATAATAATAATATCTCTAGTGCCTAACTAACGATGAATACGTGCATTAATGCATATATGATACTAAAATTTTATATTTTTTTAATAATTATTTAGAAAATAAAACTTTGAATAATTTTATCTACAAAATATTTTAATAATAGAATTTAAAAATATAGAAATATGATTTTTTTGGGGGGGGGGGGATAATTTTGCGAGGTGACAAGGCATGGTGCGATATCATATAGGACCAGCAAGTAAGAGGGGCCATGGAATTTATATAATTTTTTAAATCATAAAATAAAAATAAAAAATATTTACAGCTATTAAATTACAGTGTAAAACTACACTGATGGGTTTGGTAAAACCCGACATAAGGAAAGTTCAAACCGCTT
Source organism: Nepenthes alata (assembly GCA_028571085.2). NCBI lineage: Eukaryota > Viridiplantae > Streptophyta > Magnoliopsida > Caryophyllales > Nepenthaceae > Nepenthes > Nepenthes alata. Next base: position 4,332 of record JAOVVI020002731.1, on the reverse strand, counting down.
TATCTAACCCACAGGTGGTTATTCAACCACTTTATTTAATTCAAGGGCGGTAATCGCCGGTGGTTAACTACGACGGTTAACTATGGACGTTGTCTATATATAGACCTCATCCAAAGAGAAAGAGAGAGGGAAGAAGAGCAAAGAAAAAACCGCAAAAGCATAACCTATAAAAAACCGATAGGAAAGGGAAAGGAACGATCGAAACGGCCAAAGGAAGAAGAGCCCAAGCCATGGGCTCCGTCCAGATGATCCTTCCCAAAAGATGAAGAATAGCCCAAGCCATGGGCTCCGTCCAGATCCACATCCCAAAAAGCTATCTCAATCCAGGGATCAAAAAAGAAGAGATTATCTCTCTTTATTCTTAAAAGTATGACTTTCATAAAACACTCAAATCACTAAATATACACCATTTATTTATCTTTTTATATTATTGAAAAGATTTCTGACTTGAGCGTCGGAGGGTTTACAGTAGGAATAATTTTCGCTTATCTCTGACCGCTAGTTTTCAGTTATGTTGTACAGATTTTAGATTTAAGACTATGGAGATAGATTCGCGTTAGATCGATAAATAAAAAGATCCGATTTATGGTCCCTGACTCGTAGGATAATTCAAATTTTTGATACATAATAAAATATATTCAAGAAAAATGTATATTAACTTAAGATGGTATTAAAAAATATTTTTTAGTCATCGTTATTAACTTAATATCCTATCAATTTATATTTATTAATGGAAATAAATAAATATTATATCCCTGAAAAAAAGTTTAAAATATTTGCTTTTCACTTTTTTAAGAAGGGGTCCCACCAACCCCGCCGCCCCCTATGCCTCAGCTACAAATGAGCCAGTCAGTCTACGCCATGTCAGCTCACTCCCCACCGACTCTTTTCTCTCTCTCCCCATTTTTAAATTAGGGTGTCATATGCTTTTTTTCATTTTTTAAATATTTTTATTATTTTAAAGGTTAAAATTAAGTCGTGAAAATAAATAAATTATTGCAATATATATATTTCTTTTTTATTGATTAATTTAAAATTTAAATTTAAATTTTATTTTTTTTTGAATTTTATTTGTGAGAGGGCATAAAAGCTCCCTTCTATATACTCAGCACATGCTTTCTCTTTTAATTTTTTAATAATAAAATACACCACCACTCCTTTTAAATATTTGATAATTCAAAAATATCATATAAATTGAAACAAATTAATAAAAATAAAAAAAAATAATCACAAATTTAACTCTAAGATGAGTCTATAGAGACGGTTTTTAATTTTTATTTTTTCAAAATATTTTGATTAATTTAATGCCCCATTTATTTATATGTCATATTTAGTTATTACAGCTAAGCGGCTTACATTGGCCAAAAGACCCATGACCCACCCAAATTGCCAAAAATTACAAAGGCATTATCAAGGGATCTGCTGTGTCCACGTGTCATCATCCCACACACCACCTTAACTACTAAGTAATTCCCTCCCTCATTCTATGCGCCACGTCTACGAAATTGGTTTGATGGACCGGAGAGAGGAAATGCTTGGGATGTCTTTTTTTTTTTTTAATTTTTTAATAATATATTTATCCTATGTAAAAATTTAGATCAATTTGAATTACATAAAAGACATCTCATTTATATCGCTAAAATTAATATTAATAGGACACAATTTAATTATTTTTAAATATATTTAATAATTTATTATTTTATCTATTTATGCATGTTAATAATAAATTCTATAAAAATTAACAAATAAATGAATATTTAATTCTCCTAAAATATTTAAAAAGTGTCTTAAGTAATTTTTTATAATCAATCAAAAACTTCTTTTGGCTTTGGACTTCAGAAGCTTGAACAAATAAATTTCTTATTTTTATTTTTCCATCTTCTCTCTTCTGGTATAATTATTCCCATCCACAGATAGCTTGGTAGATAAACTAAGGTATATAGAATAGCCAAATATACTCATGTTCACTTTTCAGCTTCCTAGCCATTTATATGCTTTGAGTAGCTCGTCCTATTTCATCACTCTTCACAAGAAACCCCTGTTTCGCTGACAGTATTCTACTTCAATCTAATCTTGTTGTTGTCTTTCAATTTCTTATCCCTCCTTTGCCATAGATTTAAGGGTTTGAATTCTACAGTTATATCATCCCCCCATCTCTCTCCCTCTCTCTCTGTTTCTCACACGCACGCACGCACAAACACATTGGGCATATAACTCAGAATTTTGATTGTGATCAGTGAAGGGTTTTCGACATTGTTGATTTTAGTGTAGTTTGAGAGATGGGTTTGAGCTCAAAGCAAGTTTCAAGTGACTGGCATCAGGAATTATTGCATGCTTCTGGTAAATTGGAGCTTTCCAAAGACCCTGCAAACAAGATGCAGCCGGCTCCGCCGCAGCAATCTGAGCCCCTGAAGTGTCCGAGATGTGATTCAGCAAACACCAAGTTCTGTTACTACAACAACTACAACAAGTTACAGCCAAGGCACTTCTGCAAGGCCTGTAAGAGGCATTGGACTAAGGGTGGTACCCTTAGGAATGTGCCGATCGGTGGCGGACGGAAAAACAAGCGGCTCAAGGCATCAAACCCCGCCGTAATAACCACCACCGCGAACGCCGTCAACGAGAGCGTGCCGATCCAAGCTCGAAAACAGAGGCTTACGTTTCCATTTCCAGTTGGCGGTGAGAAAGACGTGCCTGAAAGTACGTTGAATGGGCTGCCATATTCAACCAGTGAGACAAGCTTGAATGGCAACAATGAAGTTCTCATGGATTCATCTCTGTCTCTGTCTCTGAATCAAGAGTTCGAGTTTCCCTACTCAAGTTTGAGCTCTTTCGACAGTAACCCATGTTCAGTTTCAAGTTCCCTGCAATTTTCAAATCTGTATAGTTTTGCAGGGGATGGAAATGGTACAGAGGAGGCGGCGGCCATGGCCGCCTCTGTTCATACAACTATGAGCAGCAGCTCAATGAGTGATCAGGCATGGAAGATGACCAGTACTAGCAACTGGGTTTGGGATGATATTGACAAATTTGTCTCCTCTGATCTTACGATCCCATGGGACGATACCGATCTCGAGCCTTGAAGAAGCCATTCCAGAATCACAAGTACTACAATGTGTTCATATGGATCTATTTTTCTGACTTTTTTTGGGTAATTGAGATTTTTCTGACTTTGGTGCATGGGGGTTTGATAAATGAGAAATGGTTTGAGTACAATTTTAGCTATCATTAGAATACTTTTAGATTATATGTTACTTATTTATTTACTTTTAAATATATAATATATTACACAATTAATATTATTTAAACATATTAAAAGATTTCTCTAATAAATCTCAATATATTCTTTCCTTTACTTTAACTTTTAAGCGATTTATACGATTATTTTTTGATATTTTAAAAATATTTTTAAATAATATAATATTATATTTAATTATTTATATTATATTTTTGAGTCTTAATTTGTTATTGCCTCAGAACAGAGTCCATGTCAATATTGAGTGTGATTTAAAATCTAAGGTCCCCTGTTTACTCTTAGATAGGCACGATAGAGATACACATTAACAGCATCAATAGGTCAATTATACAGCCTACCAGTACAATTTGTATAAGCTTGTATCATGCTAAACTGGCTTGACCTTTTTTAATTAAATATATAATTATATCTAAATATAATATTATTTTTATTTATTTATAAAAAAAAAATTCCCGTTTTTCATCACTAATTGAAAATATAATATAATGTTGAAGGGATTGTCCAAAGGTTTAATATATTGGTAGAATTGGCGGCAGATGGAGATGCCAGACACAATGGGCCTCCATCCAGCCACGATGGGCTTAAATTAGATGTGACGGAAGATTCTTGATGGATAAATTCGTGTGAAATTATTTGAGCTTGATTTGATTTAACTTTATCGATTTGATTTTTCTTTTTTCTTTTTTTTGGCTTATATCCATCAATCAATCCTATAATTTAGTGTATGAAATTATTTGCACACTTTCGTATAATTTCTTTTTTTTTTTTTTAGTATATTCAACTTAATTGCTTGAATAGTCAAAGTTTAATGTTTAAAATTTTTATTTTTTTAATACTTATTTTTAATATATAATATTATGTATGTTTATATATAATCTAATCTTTAAACTTATTAAAAATGTATACCCTTTGAATTCTAAAAAGCTAATCTGTCACGACAGTTCAATCAATAACTTCACCGTCCAATTAAAAAAAAATAAAAAATTTTCTATCTGTTACAACCCAGAACCGGCAATTCGGGCCGGACTCCATCTTTGGATTGTCTTTGTTCTCCATCAAAGCCGGGAATTTTATTC
>JAOVVI020002730.1:0-20470 GCA_028571085.2 Nepenthes alata | reverse complement strand
ATCGGCGACAGACGAGCCCTCCTTGTACCTCACTTGCATAAGCTTCATCAAGTGAAACAATTTATTGTTATCAGTCTTTGAAGCATAAAGTGTTTCAAGTTTCTGCCATAAAGTTCTTGCATGTGTCTCATTCTGATGTGGTTATATACATTATCATCCATAAATTACCGAATATAACCACAAACTTGTTCATTCTCAAAAGTCTAATCCTCCTCGGACTTTGATTTCGGTTTTTACTACGCAAAAATCGGATGGTGCATCGATTTCACAAAGAGCAAGTCCTTCATCTTGCTGCGCCAAATATCATAGTTCTTGCCATTCAAACACATCATCTTATTTTTGGCCTCCATCGATTCAAACAAGTCACAAGACCCAACACGAACCAAAATCTCTGATACCACTTGTTAGAAATAAATACTTATTTAAATCATGAGAAAATACGTAATATATGATAGCAAGCACACAATAAGCAAGCACAAAGAATAAAGGCACGATTTTTACGTGAAAAATTTCCTATGAAACGAGGGAGAAAAACCACGGGATACAGAGTCCGAAATTTTTACTAGCAGCAGTTGATCAGTTATACAAATCCCAAATCACAAGAATCAATATCAACTAACTTTGCACAACCTGTACAAGAAATATAAATAGCAAGAGTAGAGATAAAACCCGGCAAATGTTCTTCTCAGCAGCAAGAATCTCGTACGTGTGATTACCAAATACTAGAACCTGATTGAAAACCCAAACGGAGGCTCAAATCTTCATCATCATCTTCTTCTCTCTCTTTTTCTTCTCTGGAACGGTGCTCAAACCTGATTGGAATAACCTAAAAACAAAAAGTCCACGTTTTATATAATTGGCGCGCGCTTGAGTACCTATCGAGCGCACAGCTGGCGCAGGCCTGCGCTCGAGCGCCATTCGAGCGCACAGCGAGCGGGGGCTTACTGGAATTTGCCGCTCGAGCGCCATTTGGGCGCACAGCGAGCGGCGGCACACTGGAATTTACAACTCGAGTGTCCAACAGGTGCAACTCGATCCTTCTTCATGTAGTAAGGACATTTACCTCCATCCGCCATATCAAGTGGGTATGAGTCCACACAGGAGTGACCCATAACCCAACACACGAGACATTTACCTACAATATAGTCACTCGAGCAAAGTATATTCATACTGTGCTTTGACAAATATGTTATTGCCCTTAAAAGTGTGACGCTCGATCGGTGGATAACTCTAATTAGCATGGTTTTGACAACGATATAACACGAAAAGTATCCACCGTATTTATAACTTATGGGTTATCTCTTCACTCGATAAATATGCAACGAATGCCCCGGCCCGTTAGTCTTAAATGATTAAAATGTATTAGTGAAAAAAAAATTAAAGCTTAACCACAATCACTGTTATATTATGCCCAGTTTGATGATGTTAATAGATTTAAAAGATTATTGAAAGTTGAGAATAAATTTATAAGAAAACAAAATTCAGAATAAATACACAAGATCTTAAGATGTTCATCCCATGTATACTGTATAACCCAGTAAAAAATAAAAAAATAAAAAAAGAACATGTAGCGCGATTAACGCTGTAAAGCTGTAGGCAATTTATGCAGCCATTTATTACTGTTGAGTTTAATAAACAGTTCAAGAACAACCACCAACTGCAGTTCAACCAAGCACTGTTCTTCATTAGTTAAAAGCAGAATTAAATGACAGAATTTCAATGGCCAACAACCACTGAATCAAATTTCTAACAAATCAAACTGAACAACACAGTTATAGCACCTCACAAGTAGCAACTACAAAATACAAGCAAGCAAGGTTTATAATTTATAAACCGATAATATAATCTATATTTTCATATAGATATCATTATCCCCTCTCAAATGTAAACTGTTTTCATGTTAACTATAACACAAACAACGATAGACGTTACTAAAAAACCTTTGTTCGACGCCAATTCACAAAGGGCATAATCCGTTCTTTTAGGTAGCTGTTTAATTGCGGCAATGGAATGAACAGCAGTTGCTACAACCCGGTCCGTCGGTTCACTTGTTCCACGTTTCATTAGTTCCAAAAGAAGCCAACGGATAATGAAAAAGGAAGCAAGCGAAACGATAAAAACGAATTACATGACAAAAATGAACATTCCTATACAAGAAATAGGCAGGTGTGAGGACGAGCAGATCACCTGAAGTTTAATGTTGGTGACCAAATATCTATATATAAATATATATCAGCTAACTCCACCTTAGCTTGCTAGGCTGGTGTTGATTTTGGTATGGTGGGAGTCAAATGGGGAGTTCTGTCATGAAATTTCTCAGTTGGTCAGCCGCCTTTGCTCTCTTAGGCAGCCGGTGGTGCTCCCCCACAGAGTATAAGAAGTCCTTCAGAGGAAACCAGAAATTCACGCTTTTTGTTCATGTTTCATTGAATGTCATGAATCATGAGGGCCTTGGACAATCAGAGCAATACGCTTGGCGGCGTCTCTGTGAAAGCTCTCCCCTTTATATCCAATCTGGGAGTATAAGGCATGTTCAAGATTTTCTCAAAACGCATAAAATTCCAGAAATGGTAAAGTAGCCGCTAAAGAAATTAATGAATCCGATGACCACTAAGGAGTCACTGGTCTAAGGTTACTTGATGGTTGACGATTACCTCGCTTGGGATGTCGGGAGGGAACCACCGCAACAACACACCCAGATGTATGACAGCTGGTATTAGCTTAAAAAGCAATGGAGTTGTAACCTGCATAATAACTCTATAAGCATACAACAACAAAGCCTTAAATCCCATTAAATGGAGTTAGTTATATAAATTTATTTTTATTATTTTACTCGATTTAGTAAAATATTCTCCAACAGTATAAGCAAATTTACATAATTTTTATAACATTATTTTAAATTTTCCTAAATTTATCTATTCAGTTCTTTCTTATAACCACAACTAATTCGTATTTTTATTCAACTTTGTAACCATGAAAAGAAAATTCAATCAAGAAAAATACAGAAGACAACTCCAGACAGTTGAGCTCTACAGCCCTGCTGAATATATACACATAACACACCAGATTCGACGACTTAACATGCAAATACAATAGAATAATGCCGTTAAAAAATTTCCAATTTTTCGCAATCAACATGATCAAAAACAATAACCTACCCAGCAAATAATCTCACCATCATCCCTTCCAAAAAGTAAAGGTTTTTCTTAATTTTTCAAGACAAATTTTGACAATCATGCAATCTTGAAATTACCCAACTAAGAAATTTTGTCCAAAAGGAATTTTTTTTGACACCAAAAAAAATAACTACTTGTTGAAAATGGATAATCATTTACCCATGTGCATCATTCTCTTGTCAAATGACCAAACTTTTAAAAACTGAAAGGGAATTGAAAGAGATAATTATCACCTTGGATGAGAAATAGCATGTCAGATTTTTCTTCAGAACTGTAACAGAGACCAATGATCAAGGATTCCCTTAATTGTGCGATTTTATTCCTTGATTGAGGAAATTGTAAGGGAGAGTCTTAAATTAATAGTAAAATCATTTCATTTTGATATGGAGGGCATGGGTTCAAACCACAAAAACGCCATCTCTATAATACAATGAATTGAATACATAATAAAGGCCCATGTTACAGGACCCTTGTACATCGGACTACCTTTTGAGGGTAAGTCTTAGCAGTTCAAACCATGAAATCAGTCTCTCTATAGTGATGGGATAAAAATGATGTACATTTGGTCTTCCCCGAAGCTCGCAATGTGGAAAATCTCATGCACTCAGCCATCTTTATTGTTTCCAGTATTCCTTAATCGTTTGTATTCCTTAATTGAGAAAAACAAAACCTTTAATCCTTGCTTGGGAAACCATAAAACATATATGCATAACTGTTCACTTTACTCCCCTTCCTCCAAAATTATTGCAAAACAATTTGCAGCAAAACCTCCAAGATTTTGACAAACCCATTCTTCATAAAAGCTCAGAGGATCACACATCCCAGGAAACAGCAATGCAAGAAGAGATGAGCATCACAATAGCAAAACATACATGCATAAGCAGACAAAGCAATGGAGTGTTAGTGTTGGTCATTCGACCAGCACCTGACATGCGCACATTGTGTATTTTGGCAAGGACAAGTTTGAAGAATGCCTAATCGGTACTCGTGTGTATTTTAGGCAAATTGATCCCACTCAATGTATACCAAGAGATGCACATACATGTTTGTGACAGAATGTACGCGCCTGACAGACGCTCGTGCATCATTCGGTTTCTATTCTAGTGTCTGATGCACACCTGCCATACGCACATGCGCCAATTTTCTATACAAGGCCCTTCTTGTCGATTTTCAGTCATTTTTTCCCCATTTTGGGAAAAAGAGAGAGAAAGAGAAGAGAATAAGAGAGAGAGCTAGAGAAAGAGAATCATAGTGAATTTAAGGAGGTTTTTTAGTGATTTCAAGTTTAAAGAAAATGCATCCAAACCCCTCATTCTCTTATTGCTGTTTTTTTCTGATCTCTATCAGTATTTATTATCTCACATACTCATGTATGCTATAATTATACATCTATAATATTTATACCTTACATGCATGTACTCTCATTGCCAATTTAAGTAATTTTTATGAAATACATGCTCTTATTTTATATATATTGTGTTTCCAAGCTAATGTTCTACAATAATACTCATGTATATCCTTAAATTATGTTTAGATACCCTTACATGCTCTTAATTTTTAGATATATTCTCTGTAAGTCTTAAATCTTTAAGTATATCCTCTATATGCCTTGAATTTACGTTTAATTGTTCCTGTATACTTTGTAATTTAAATGAAATGTTGAAATTTCATAAACTTCACTGATTTTTTGCAATTTTTATAATGAACAATTTCTACATGTTTGTAAATTACATAATATAGCTTTTGCATGGTTTAAAATTGTATAATTAAGTTCTTACAAGACTTATTATGTATTGCATGCTATGTATTTAAAAAAATAAAGATATTATCTATGGTATGAGAAAATACAAGAAATATGTTTGAATTTGTGTAATTTTTCATTTCGATTATGCACGGACCATTATAAAGAATTGTCAATGATATATTATGATCTATCTTAATATATGATAGTGATAATCAAGGTCCAAACCTGACATCTATGGGTAGAAATCGGCGTTCGACCCCGTCTATAGGGTTATATGTATAACAACTCATCTACGAATTTCAAATAGTAACATATGATCTTTGATTGTGTAAAAATACATATAATCTGAGTTTTAATTAGTCGTTCCTTAGTCGGTGAGTCCGCCACTGATCCTTGGTCTACAAATTTGTATGATTTGAGTATATTTATTTGATACACAATTTAAGAAGGAATCATGTATGATTTGTTTATGAATTATGCCATTATTTCTGATTTTTATCATGTTCCATTCCAACATGCTTTGATGTACATATATGTTTAATTATGAAAACTATATACCTTGTTAAATAGTTGACACATTCTTATTTTGATTTTTGCAAACCCCCTTCAGATTAATGCGCTTGGATTACTTAGAGGAGTTGGGATCGAGAGTTTTGACTGTTACGGAGAGCTAACTAGGATTTTTAGTTTCGAATGATGTATTATGTTTCAAAATAGTAGATTTAGGGTGGTTATTTTATTGCAATTTAAATTGTGCTGTAATATTTAGTTTATGGCAATGTATTTGTTGGTGATTGAGTTTGATTTCAGTTTTTGGTCTAATAGTTCGCCCAAGTCATGGTTTTCTTACTCTAATTTTTATATAGATGTATCTCCTCACGTATATTTCGAGGTCTTGTATAATCGTTATTCGGAGCCATTTTTAAGTGACATTTCAGATCTTGTGATTCAACTTATCAATTATTCGGGATAGTTGTTGATATTTGTCGCTTTTCAAGTTCGTATTCCGATATTTTTATATGGTTTTTGGTCGGTGAATAAGTAAATGAAATTCGGGTAATTAAGGATTAAGAATTAATTTAATCGGACCTCCGGATGAGGACGTGACAGTCATACTAAAAATCGGAAGCTAAGCAAAAGCCATGAGGTTGAAGGAGCATTCGGACTTTCAAATGAACTTAGCCACAGAAAAAAGGGTCTTTTTTGGGGGCACGGGGTAGGTCAGACAGTTATGGGGAGTTGGTGGAGATGGAGTGCCATTAGTCCCGGCAAAGAGGTAGTCCACCACTAGACTGCGTAGGATAGCTCAGAATTAGGGATGTAAACAGATAATTATAAGGTACACCCCACTGAAATAGGAAAAGAATTGATGATAATCAGTAACAACAGTTATTTTTCTCCTCCACTAGAATTTCTAGAAAAGTGAAAATTCCAAGGAACACACCCAACAAAATAAAGAATGGGAAATAGAAGCATCATAATGAAGACTTGGGAAACAACAGTGAGGGTGAGATGATGAAAAATCAAAGAAAGAACTATATTTGTCCACATCTACCACAATTGGGCAAGACAACCCTGTATCTGGAAAGCACGAGGAAACAATAAAACTAACGGAGAAAGAAACATCCATGACAAAATCACCTTCCTCACCTTCAATTATTTATTCAAATTTTCAAACTCTTCCTCCCCCTACATATCCCTATTTCATACTCCGTGAAAACAATCATCCCACTTTTTGAAAATGGTCATGCATTAGTGTTCAGCATTCTGCACATAGGGGCAGTCAAGATGTACTTTGCCACCAGGAAGTTCTGCTTGCATTTTTGCAGCCATGACCGTGGAACTTGATAATAGGCAGAAATATATATGTTACCCATATTATTACTTAACTTGATACATTTCCCAGCATGTGGGCAGTGTAACTCAGCCATCAAGCTAACCTTCAAGCAAGATAGGTTCCCATATTCCTATCCAAGATGATTTTCGAGCATTTCCTTCAGAATCTTAGCTGAAGGCCTACTTCATACAGACAGTATGTGGTATACAACCTCATAGTTCATCCTCATACAAAGGGATGAACCTTAGTGCAACAACAAGATCACTTAATTGTGACCTATAAGTCAGAGATTTAAGCCACAAAATAGGCTCCCTGCAACGTAAGGATAAGATTATATATATTTAACCTTTTACAGACTCCACATTGTAAGAGTCTTGCACACTAACAATTAATCCTCAACACATACACACAACAGAGACACAGAGTGATGGTGCAATAGAGAAACACATGCTGCGTGTGCATGGGTGCATCTTAGCACATATGAAAAAATAACACCAACAATCTAAAACAAAGAACTGAACTCTCAGAATTTTCATCTGAACCACTATAAACCTTTGTAAAGAAGCTACTCACCAAACTAAGAGCTGTTGTTCCAAGAAGCAGTCGATAAACTTTTTCCTGCAACAGATAACGACTCTATTATATTGTGAATTAAACAGCTCCAATATTTTCTGCATGCAAAAGTCTAAAAACTTCAAAATGAAGTGATCTTTTAACTACATGATAATCCAAGGCTATCACAACAATTATAATTCTAATTGACAATATCAACAATCCACCATATCTAAGATCCCTAACAATTAAATTAATCTGGATTTACTAATGAACCATGGCAACAGATGCACTCACCTCAACCAGATGAAGATTAGATGCACGGCTTAGAAGAACAAAAGCAAATTCCCCAATTTGTGCCAAAGACATTCCAACCTATAGTTATGCAGTAACATTAGGCCTCTGACTATGAACAAAATATAGCATTGTCAATTGCTTGAAATTATATAGCACATCAGTTTAGTAGATCTTACAAGCAGGGAAGTTTTGGTGTTGTAGCGGAATGCTCTGACAACTAGAGCAACCACTATAGTTTTTATAATAATCACCAGCATCACCGCTGCCAGTAATATATCAACATGATTCCAGAGAAAATGAACATGGATGAGCATCCCGATGCTGGCAAGAAAAAGAGCAGCAAAGAAATTCCGTATTGGCTCAACCTGCAAAAGCACGCATTGTGTATAGCAGAAAGACCCTGGCAAATTTACATGTAAAGTCTGGATTCTGAAAAATAAAAAAACTGATGGAAAAACAAATAATAAAGAAACAAAAAAAATTTTTCTAGAAGCAGTAATCATTCCAGAAACTATCTGACTTATGAAACAGTAAATTTAAATTTGGAAAATCTTTAAACCAACCTCCCAACTAAGGTGAATGGAAGAGAACAAAATCAAAAATAAAAAAAATCCCCAGTAGTAGGACAGGGTACCAAAGGGAAAAATAACCTCGCTGTCAGTAATGAGGAAGAAGTCAACTAGACGAAGGACAGGAAAAGGCCCTGAAAGAGAAAGGAAGAAAGTGCATAATAAGGACTCGTGAACTTAGTTGCCTTCCATTGAGTAAAGATATTATTTGGATATGGATAGATTATTCTCATATAGCTGTGAGCCAATGCTGACAAAATAGGTAAGCACACACGGAGAAACAGAATCTGCCACAGAGAGAGAGAGAGAGAGATGCACCAAAGTGATGCTGCGAGGAACAAAAGGTACATAAAACACTAGATAGAAGCAAATATTTCATGAAAGCTGTTAGAAGAGTTCTTCAAAGTCAAGAAGATTAATATCACAGCCCATACAACTTCAAGATCAATTTTCTGTAGCAGAAAATATTTTTGAGAAAGCAAGGGACAAGATTCTAGAAGCTCACGGAAGACAAAAATATGAAAGACAAACAATTAGCAATGTGACTGAAAGACAAGAAGACTTGAGAACAAGTAATATCAAAAATAGGTAGGGCCTATTTGCCACAGCTTTTGAAACAACTTTTTCAAAAATTTAAAAATTCAATTTTCCTCAAAAAGCTTTATAAAAATCTAATTCATGAGGTTCTCTATAAGTAGCTCTGAGTTTTTTTCACTAATTCCAATTCAGAAAATTTCAACCCCCCCTCCCAAGTACTATTGACAAAAGCTATAAATTATCACTTTTCAAAAAAGCACATTTCAAAATCATAAACAAACAACCCCTGACAGTAGCAGTACCGAAGACAATGAAAATGAGCAAGGCAGAGATCTTAATAAAAGAACTTATGGAATCAAGCATCTTCTTGTCCAAGAAAAAAATATATATATATCTTACTTGTTCAAGTGTATGTTGAGCAAGATCAGTTGTAGATATCATCACACCAGCAGCAAAGGAACCCAATTCCAGGCTAAGACCCAGCTTGTCACTACACTGAAAGGAGCACACCCATTCATATTAAGTCCTTCCTAGTCAACCTATTAATGTATAGAGGTATATTGTGTCCTTATCAAGAGTAAGACAAGGCAAAGGTGTCTGCCTATGTGGCATGTTTTATAAATTGCAGCGATATATTGGTCAGACATTAAAAGCAATCAAGATGATGACTAATATGTAAATAATATTCTCCAAGATTGACAAAAGATAACAAGTATTTGATTTTCTTATTGGGATAAAATTAACAAGTAAAATCTCCACAAAAGAACTCGAAGCTGCTTATAATATGGAGCAATTAGCAAAGAGAATTAAAAAAAAATGCAATAGTAAAAAAATAGCAACTGGAGATAAATGTTCAATAATGACGCTAACCCAGGCAACAAGCAGACAGAAAGCCACTGATGCCAATTGATAAAGTTCATTAGTCTGCACATAACAAATTAGAGTGGTCAAAACTCAAAAGTGAGTGAAAACTATCAAATTCAGTAACAAATATGCATGCTATTATTTGATTGTCTATTGTGTACCTGTGACGATAGGCTTATCATCAGTTTGAGGAACCAAGGCACACACGTCCGAGTCACAATTGACAGAATAGCCAAAAATGTAATCAAAACCACCAGCCTGGAAGGAGAATATAAATATAAAATCTTTAACGCTAAGACATAATAGCTTGCTATGATATTTCATATCAGCTACAAATCAGTGACACTTCTCTCAGGCTAGTGTATCAATATCCAACATATGTCAGAATATTTTATTATTTTCAAAGCCACCATACTTCACACATGGGGCTATTTTATAATTTTCAAAAAATAAGATTCTTAATAAAAACTAAACAAATTAGGAGATATTTTGTAATTTAAAAATAATTAACTAAAGTAACTGTTGTTTTCTTTTTCTTCCTTTTATGGGATATATTATATCACAATTCATTTAAATTGACTCAATTGCATCTTCTGTGAATTTTTGTATGATGTAACAAGAGGTATGCATTTTTTTGTTTATTTAGTACAAAATAGAGTTGTCAATAAATTTGTTCTAATATTTCTTAAATAAAGTATGAATTTTAATTAACGTATTACGAAAGTGCCAAGTCCTCCTTTTTAGAAAAAATGAAGAGTTGGTATATCAGTGCCTTGTCATGCTCATATCTCATGTAGGCAGCCAAATTTCTTCAAAGATCAGGATTGACAATAAGCCAATGGCATCTCATGGTTCCCCTATGCTGCTACAATTAAACAGACTCAGTCTAACTTTAATGGACAACAACACAGGAGCAGTATTACATATTCATTCCTTCAGAAGGAAGGATAACAATTGAAAACTATTCCAGTATGTTGAATATTTTCATATTTTCCCAAAATCACATTTTACATCTAGTATTTTGCTATGATGACAACACAAATACTCCTTGAGAGAAATACATGAAGATCCTCTTCACAGCATTTGTTTAAAGGATTTATGAAACAAAATCATAAAGCTAATTCATAATTCTATTGTATCAAAGGTCAAACAAATTTTGCAGCTAATGCAGAATAAACATCACAGAAAGATCCTCTTGGAAAGCATATGGGCAAAGCATGCCCTTCCAAGTCAAACTATTCTTTGATTAATTCACATCTCTAATTCTTCATTCACATTTTGAGCTCGCCCATTTTTAAGTCCATATTTGATTTTCTTGATAGTAGCAATCAACACAGTTTTCTTACTAGATAACATGAGGCAGGAGATTGGTATCTCATACCCATTTACATTGGACTAATCAAGTAGGTAGTCCACCGTCAGGCTACTTGTAAATCCTTAATTAACAATTTGGACACTTGGCCAAGCAAAAAAAAAATAGAATCACGTTGTCAAGCTGTGAGATGCATTTGATCTTAATGCTGATTAGTAAGCCCTGCAGTCTAACACTCGGATTCAAAGAGTGGGCAAGAATAGAAGCAGAAGAAATAAATGGTTTTCCATGTTTAGGTGTAATAAATATGGAACTAACTGGAATTAATTTGAAGAGTCCCTTTACTTCCAAGGACATGCAAGCCATAAGAGGCTTGTCCATGTTCTCTTATTCAGAATTCCATAGACTTCGGTTCACTGAGCTCCCAAATTTGTTCCCCTCCCAAAATGGTGGTGTTTGGATGGAAGGGTGAGAAGCTGCCACTTTAAACCAAAATGAGTCAACTTTTCCTTAAGATAATTAGGATCTCTAAATCTCTCATATTATTAAGTTACCTTTCCTTTCCTTTCCATATGAACTTGCATGGAAGGGGAAGATACATCCTTTTTAATAACCAAACAAATGACAGATGCCTTACGATTTAGTCATTGATGCAACTCCTTGAAGGACACCTGAGGTACCACCCAGAACAGGTAATAGGGCAAAAAGTAGACCCACGGCGCAGTCCTACTACCATAAAAAATTGAATGGTAGAAGCACCATGTCAGTGTAATGAAATGCTTATGGATAACAAAGGCATCAAGAATTTAATGGCTTTCCCAAAAAGGCAAATACATTGAAGCAGGAAAACAAAACATACCTGCAAAATTAAGGTGCCAATAGTAACCTGGCTGTGAATAGAATTGCTACTATTTCTTTCCATGAAAAACTTTAGAACCTGAACAATATATTATGTTAGTTTGATAATCATTGTTAAGAACGATGATTTAACAAGTTCTACCAAAAAGGAAATATTGTAGACTGCCAATTTAAGGAAAGATGAATAAACATGAACACGTGAATAGCAACGATTTGTTCTCCTACTCACTACAATCATATAGACTACTTCAAGAATTCTGTTTGAATTGGTGTTTCAACTCGGCATATTTTTTTAACAAGCATCTATTAATTGATCCAGAAGTATTCAAATTTCAGTTCAAAGGTTGAAGGTCCAAACTACTATCTATAAGCTATTTGTCCAGTATTATCTTTAGTAAAATAGTATCCAGATATGAAATGCAAAATTGGATTATAATTTGTGAGAATATACTATGTGATGATCTTGTAAGTCTTTCCTCACCAAAAGTTGGCATGTAAATTTAGCAGAAGTGAATATAACAGCAAAGAGAGATACCACTGCTGTTGAAGACATGGACAAGAACAAACCCACAAAAACCCCTTCAGAAGCTTTACCACCACATACCTGCAAAAAGCACACAGCAGCTACATCAGAAATACAGCAACACAATAAGCCTATACAGGGTAGTGACAATTCGATCTTCAACTCATACAGTAACAATCAGGGGCACAGAAAAAAAATGAAAAAAGAAAATGTTCGCGGACTCAGTCCCGGCTCGAGTTCAAGGTGAGCTATACTGTTTGAAGTCAAACCTGGTAGACTATTGCACCTTATATTCAGGGGCCAAAAGCAATGGGCGTGAGCTATCACATCAAGAATTACATCATGAAAGAACGAGACTAAAAAGCATAATCCTAGATGTTTCATCCTATAAGATTGTTGCAATTTATGAAATATGAAAAAAGTTAGGAATCACAATAAATATATTCTATTATCTTCTCTTCTCCCTTCCTCCATCCCTCCAGGCTACCCACCCTTCCTCCCCTTTGACCCCGTCATTAGAATAGAAAGCATGTCAATTCTTAAATAAGCATATTTGTCTTGTTCATTTTCTATTCTGGGGAATGTGGGATGCGGAACCAGACAAGAAAACCCTTCATCATCAAGTTTAAAGAAGTATAAAAGAAATGAAATTGAGAATATGGTCCTACCACTAACAACACAGAAAGCGAGGACATGTTATATAATTCAATACGGTACCCAACCAGGCAAGTTGATCTTCAAAGGAAATACAACCAAACAGGCCAAACCAAGCAGGCCACACAGCTGGCTTTGAATGGCTAGCCCTGGAGTTAATGGGCCAATGTTACATAGAGAAACTGATAACTGTCAGAAACTTCACTGATGCACTTTCCTTGCACCATAATAGATTTTAATATTATGCACCGCAAGCACAACCATCAAAATATGGTTGTGATGCTGCAATAACCTTTATGTTTGTTGAGGATACGCCAATGACACCATGACACTGTAATTTAAACCTAGGAGTGCCCTAGATTTCAAGTTTCTTATTACCAAAGTCCCAACAATATACAGATGATACTCTTAATCCTATCAAGGGAATTTCAAACCACTGTCACACTTGTAAATACAAAAAAGACAACAAGTTGTGTGAATTCAAAAGAACAATCAAATGATGGCAATCATCAGTCAAGAGATGATTCACTGAAAATTCAAGCAAAGTTCCATAGCAGTTGCCAGTGCACTAAGGCTCTAAATACAATATAGTTCATGAAATCTTAAAAGGAATGGACATACCAAAGCTGTTATTCCACATAAGCACATAAAAAGTAAGATCTGGAGTAAGCCTCCAAAAATAGCCACGAAACGAACAACACGAAGCTGCAACATTCAACAAAGATCCATTTATTCATGTGTGTGCAATCCTCTAATAATCCTTGATAAACAATTATCAAAATCGCCAGTTGTGTTCAACTGATTGTTTACCAAGCTTCCTAAACTAGGCCAAGTGCCATAGAAATAAACATTATTCAACCTTTGCTGTGGAGAACTCCAGCCCCAGGGCAAATAGAAGAAAAATTACACCAAACTGGGCTACTGTCTCAACCTGCACCAACACAAAAATGACAAAACAATTTAGAAAGTAATTGTGCACAAAGAAAAAAAAAAGAAAACAAAAAATGAAATAAACAAAGTCCTCTGGAGACTGATTGCATAGTAAATATGGATATAAAAAGTCAAGCTATTAGTTGGCAGCTTAATTTTCCCATATGCATGTTTCTTTGACCAAAATTTACATAAATTTAGGGCATGAGTCAAGTGGCATGTGTTATTACAATAAAGCACGCTTCAGTAAGACATGACTTTTGGAGAGGGAGAATTCAAACCGAATAAATTATTAGAAGGAAGACGAGGGACAAGAGGTCAAAAGGTTATGGTTTTCCTTCCTCTGCGTTTCGGAAGTTTGAAATCAGAAGGGTTACAAAATCTCTACACAACGTGCATATTCACCCTAAACCAGCACAAAAGAATGACAAAGAGAGACAAGTTTAAAGCCAGGCAACTTTAAACTCATTTGCAAATGTCTCATTGACAGATCCCAAGATATGATTGCCATAAATACTGCACCTATGATGAAGTTAAATAGGATGACAATAACAGTGATCATTTTCCTAACATTGTCATATGGGATCATGAATAAAAATCTTTTTAGCGAATATTCTGGAGGAAAGAAAGAATAGAAAGAGATGGAGAGGGTATGCTATATTGATGTTCCCATTAAGCAAAGCTGCGGAGAACCCAACTGCTGCAACAGAGTAAAATGCTCTTTGTAGCTTCTAAAGTCTATTTCCTGGTTGCGTACTTTCTCTCTCTCTCTAGAATCAATTAGTAGAGCTGTTCCATCTACCCAAACTGAAGCTACTATAGAAGTGAAAACTTCTGAATTCAGAATGCCCAACCTCATGTCAATTGAAAATGAACAGAGACCTCAAGCTGGATACCTATCCACCAACAAGAATTGATCTCTCCTAACATACACATAACTTCTACTATGACTTTAATGACCAACTCGGCAATGAAATCAAGGATAAACTCCACACATGCCTGCAAAAATGCAATATACCTGCACCATTTCACTAACAAAACTGAAGCCTCCAGGTCCAACAACAGATCCCGCTAGCAGATAGCCAGTAATAACCTGCAAAACTTTCTTTCAGATAAGCGAAGGTAAAAATTGAAGTTAACTAGAGATTTTGACTTCAGAAGTCTTCCCACTATACACGCTTCATTTAGATGAAGGGTCATTCACCTTCATCCACGCAGTTTGGTCACTCTTTAGAAATTTCAAAGCTTTCTATGTAATCATCTATCATTGTATTTGGTGATTCACCCTAGGTATCCAAGTAAAATATTTCTTACAAAAACAAAAAAAAAACAATTGGAATGAACTGGGAAGAATCGCATCCCAATGCAATAATCTACTGAAATGCACAGTTTAGGAAGAGCCAAATAAATGTAGCCTTACCCCTTTGTCACACAAAAAAGAATGTTTTCATAATTGAACGAGTGACTTCTAATTCAATATGGAACAACTTTATCATTGCACCACCAAAGTACCTCAATCTTATAGTGGGCATTTGTGCATGACACACTGAGACTTAAAGATTAGCTGCAAGGATAAGGGGCATACTGGTTGCCCAGCACAAGCAAAGGCGATGCCGCCACAGGTGGCAGAGACAACAACCACAACCAGATCTGATATCAGTCTGCAGAAACAGTGACTTCAATGATTAGATTCATCAAGTACTTAACACCAGCTACTCATACAAGCAATCAGATAAATTAGCAACCTAACCTTAAGTCTAGCTGTAACACAGGAAATTTCGACTTCGCATTGGATATAATGAAGATGTTATCCTGATGGAAAAGATAGCTTCAGCTACATCATAATTTATTCAGCTTTGTTTTGCTCAGTTTAATCTGGAATATTTGAGGCACCATATGTAGACTACATAAGAATTCCAACAATGTGCATTGGACATACCTTTCGATCTATCAATGTCGGTGTATCTTCAGCTCGGTTCTCATCCAAACTGAAAACATCGTGAAGTTGAAAGGTCCTGAAATAGAACTCCAACTCATGTGAGGGTACCCAAATTAGAGATAACAACTTATTGATTGTACCAAATAGAAGCAATATATTGCCAAACATGTTTAGCTTTCTGGTCATCTATTCAAATGATGGGCACATACTTGTCCTCCTTTGTTTCATTTTTCTTGGGCTTCACTCTAGCAACTGTCTCCAAAACTGCCTGATTAGAACAAACATGTGCAAGAAATTCAGAGTGCATTTGGCAAAAGTTATCTAAGATAATTGCAGTAGCACAAGGTGCAATGGTCCACTAATACTTGAGACATATGGTCATTGGGCAAAAGTAATCAGACATACATCACCTAAATAAACCATGACCCCCAATCTCTCTCTCTCTCTCTCTTTCTCTGTGTCTCAATATATGTATGTGTGTGTATATGGGTGATAATTGATGATAGCATCTTCAATCTTTTCAAATACATAAATCTTAATTGTTCTCACCACATGATAAATAATACAAACATCCTTAAAGACTTTTCTCACAGATCACATCATCACAGGAATGCCTAAGTTCTCGGGCTCACAGACAGCAACAATCAAATAGAAGAAAAGTACAACTATCTTTAAAGTAGTGAAGACACTTCAATTAAAGGACTTCTGGGAAACATTTAACCAATGATTATTGAAGGGTCAAGAAAAAGATTTCTAATACGTTCACCCCAGTAACAAAAATTAGTCATTATCATGGAAAATATCAGGGGATGATATCCACAAAGGTAGGACATCTAGATAGGGGAATGAATTAAACTTTTATGGATAATGACTATATAAAAAAGCCACACATTTTCCTGCATATAGTGTAAAAGCTTTGTAAGGTGATCAATTAAAACAAGAACATAATAAATAAAAATGAACAATTCATGGCCGTGTCAGAGAAAACATGGCCATTCCTAGATGCTCACATCTTTTATAGTAATTTTAGCAGTGGTGCAGTATTTCAATCTTCTCGAGCTGACGGAAACTACAAATCTCTTATAAAGATCTTTAGAATTTAAAGTCTTCTTAAATTACCTCGCATGTTCTTGCCAAATCTAACCAAAAGAGCCATGCAACCTCCCTAGTATGATAGGATAGGAGTATGTACTTGCTACTCACTCACTGTCTACTTAATGAGCCTTAACTCCACGCCCAGCCTCTATCTTTACTTAAATCGGGAATTGACCACATGCATGTAGGCATGGCTCCCTTAGGACCCCTTGTTCGCTTTAACTCTTGCAGCTCACTTTTTTTTGGTTTCCCAGACAACTAGTATGTGTTAACAGCTCAACAATATCTTTTTCCAGTTTTCCTTTTTTCCTACTTAGCAAGTTAACATATTTTTCATCATAAGTTACACTATTGCTGCCCTAGGTCTCGAAAAGTCAGATTCACTCTTCATATAAATCTCCTTAAAATCACATACCAGCTAAATTTACCCATATTTAATTTCCTTTCCAAATGCTGAGATGTTAAAATATGTTGAATTCAACCTGAAGCTTCACTGAGAATAAGTACTTCCATCTAATACATAAGGAAATCTAATACGGTGAAACTTTTGGAATTGGATATTATTAGCTATGTCAAAGAAGATATTAGCTACAGGATACAGTAGTGGAATATGTAGGAAAGGTGTCACAGTAAGTTTGGCTGAATCTAGCCCCTAGATTCTATTGAGTTATGGATCATTTTTGTGCAGGTCTCATACCCATTTGACATGTCGTACGGTGGCTTGCACGAGGGATACTCATGTGTGGATTATAGTGATTGCACGAGATTTGCACGTGCGACGAATGCTTGAAGCGCCCATTCTAGTAGCCATGTGCTCGAGGCGCACCTCTGCAGTGCCAATTCCAGTAGCCGTGCGCTCAAGGTGGGCCAGTGGGGAGCAAAAAGCGCCGTTCCCAGTGGCACTCGCACCTGACGAGCACTGAGCGCTGCTTGCAGTATAAAAACACGCTGACGCATTTTTATGATTAACCACTAACAATTTTGAGACCTAGAGAGTATTGTCTTTGAAAGAAAAAGAAGATGAGAGAAAAAAAGGAGAATAGGAAGATTCGAACATCCGATTGAGTTTCAAATCATATTCCAGTCTCCGTCAACTTTGGGTACACTATTCTTAGAAGTTGAGAAGAATGTTTTGTCGGTCATATTTCTACTCCTTCGTCTTGTATTCATTGTTAGTCAATTTTTTTTGATACAAAGCGTTGAGTCCTTGTACTTTATTAGGGTTTGTATAACCGAACATTTGTATAGTGGAGAAGACGTAACGTCCTATGGTTTTTCCCTTTCATTCTAAAGAGAAATTTTCACGTAAAATTGTGTATTTTTCATTATTTGTGACTGTTATGATTTGCTTATTATACATCTTTGATTATTTTATCACAGTTCAAATAAAAGGGACGTATCCCAATAGAATCTACTAATTTAGTCTAAATTAAAGAAGAATATGAAATAAAATTCACCGAATGAGCGACTACTAACCTGCTTCTCTGAAACACTGTTGTTAAAGCTGCCAGAATCGGTAGCTGCAAAATTACAACAAATTAGCACTAACCGGAAGCATTAATTCTCACTTCAGACATTTTTGTAGTATTCCACGATGTCGCTTCCCTCGTAAGGTGGAAGATAGCGCATGCGGACTATAAATGCACATTTAACACTGATGCGAATTAAAATGTGGACAACAATTCACATTCAATCACAAAATTCGAAAGAAACCCAAAAAGAAAATAACTCAGATATTTCACACTTCAAATGTATGTAGTCAGTGGAATACCAGTCAATTAATTGCATCCAATCATGGTACACTAAGAATTTAAGAACTGGAAGACAAATCCTACCTCACTGAGAACGACAAGAATCAAGCGAGTATGGAGGAAAAAGAATCGAGAAAAATAAAAGCAATCAAAAAAAATGTAAAAGAGCCCAGATCTAGCACCTCCATTCTGTTCATTTTCAGAAAACTCTTTCTGCAAAGCGCGATCCAACATATTGGCGAAACTGTTCTCGTCGGCTTTGGAGATTGTCGCGTTGATCTCAGTGACATTTGTGTCTTTCAACTGGTTCGATTCGTCCGTGACAGAGAAAGATAAATAAGGAAAAGGAAAGCAGAGCAGAAGATCGAAAATGAGGAGGAAAGAGAGAGAACATGACAGTGTCCTCATTGCTCGGAGAGGGAAAACTGAACCAACGCCTTAGATTTGATGTGCGGTGAGGAACCGGGGGAAAGAGGAAGGCGAACTTTTTGCTTTGCTTGGGATATCATTACGAACACAGGTGAAAGTACGGACATAGGCTGTTTCCTTTGAAAAAAGTCAAAAGTACGAAAATAGGCCTGTGTTTCCCCAATTATATGAAAAACAAATTAATGAATAATATTTAAAATTTTAAAATAATTGCTTAAATATTTATTTAAATATAATTACTATTATAATTTATATTTAATAAATATTAATATTATAATATATATATAACTTTTTATATTTTAAAATGTTTATTATTAAATTTTTATTCTACAGTCAATTTGATCTTCCCATATAAAGATATGCCCTCCATATCGATGTCCCAAATGAGATTATAACAAATAATTAAAAAATAATTAATTTTTACAAATTTAAAGTAAAATATTCTCTTTAAACGCTTGTATAAAATGACATGTAAAGTTAAATATTTAAAAAAATCATAAATTTTATAACAAATTTTATAAATATAGGTACTTATTTTCAAATCTCATAAATAATAATAATATTAGCATGCATATCAAAATAAATAAAATATAAGTATCAAATAATAATATGCATATAAATATCAAAAAAATAATTAAAAGGCTTTAATAATAGATAAATAATACATTTAGATATATTTAGGTTAACTCAAATACTATTTAAATATTATTTAACATAAAACTAACTTTCTCTCTCCTACTTCTTATTTTCTTTCTCTTTCTTTCTCTGTCCTCTATTGAGATCTTAAGGTAAATAATACAAATTTTAAAGAAAATTTATTATATAATTAGCTTAGTGTAAAGTATTGATTAAGTGTCTATCATAATAATGCATAATTTGAAAATCAATTGTTACATATTATTATTATTATTATTATTATTGTTATATATATAGATATATATTATTAGATGTTGTTATTAAATTAAAATATGGACAAATAATTTTTTTCTTTTTTAATTGGGATATATTATATATATTTCATTCATTTAACACAATTAAAAAATAGTATAAAATAAAAACTAAAACTAAAACAAAGCTAATTTTTTGAAGAATTGCAGAGAAATTAGGAATTAATTTTCTCATATTATTTTTAAGATCAAATTATTAAGATTTTCTCATCTCAAAATTCTTCTATCATCAAAAATACTTTATTTCAACTTATGATCCTTCATAATTCTATTAATGGCTTGAATGTTGGGGTTTCTATAACATTTGACATTTATGAGATAGAGAAATAAAGTCTCCAGGCTTATAATTTGACTTTCAATAGTAAATTTGCTTTGACTAGTTTAAAAAGTATTAAAAAATTTTCTCAAAATTTATTTATTTATTGAGGATTTCTTTTATCACTATTTATTATGTTG
>JAOVVI020002729.1:0-20470 GCA_028571085.2 Nepenthes alata | reverse complement strand
TCTGGCATCTCCCTTCAGGGTGAGTGGAAAGCAGTGGCACATTGCTGAGTCCTCCAGCCCTTGTAGACTCAGATGGGTGCAGAAGTGATCCAGGTGGTCAACTGGATCACTGCTCCCATCGTATGAGTCAAGAAATGGCATCTTGAACTTTATGGGGATTGGACGGTTCAGGATCTCCGTAGTAAAAGGAGATCTGTCCAAGTCGATGGCACACTCTTCATTCTAGAACACTCAGTTCCAGATCTTGTCTACTCGCGGATCGTCGACGCGAGTGGCGTTCGCTGATCGTTTGGAGTTGAGGTAATCCCTAAACTTCGTCTTGTCCTTGGAGGGTTCAGCAGCCGGTCTGCTGCTGCCTCCAGTGGATCTGGCAATCTTGGAGGTTCGCTCCTGGACTGCGTTGTTGTCTTCCGCCCGAGAGTATCGGAGATTTCTTCGTTCTGGGCTCTCTATCGGGGACGTGCTCACGGAGCGTTCTTCTGGCCTGTTTTGGCCAGGAACGCGGGATGACGCTGGAGCCGGATTATTTCCCGCTTTCTGGGGCCTCTTGTCCGGCATCTTTTTCCTCTGGCCACCCCTTTTTGTGGCAGGGGTAGGGATGGCCGCGGGTGGAGCCGCCTGCTATCGTGGCTCATTCTGAGCGCAAAGTAACTGAAACAGGCGATTGTTGGCCTGCATCTACTCCACTAGTTGTTGAAAATAAGGCGGTGAAACTCGGCCTGCGACCCGATTGACCAGGACATCAGCAGCATGGTCCTGGTCGGGGTTAACGGTATCTCTAGCGGGATCGCTAGTTTGGGCTCTTGTGTTCACCATTGTAGAAACAGAAGGTGACAGAGAGCTTGTGCAGATTTTGTGGTAGGCTTTTGGTAAGTGCTTCCCACAAACGGCGCCAATGATGCGTACTTGGATCCGAACTTCGAACAGATTCGGGCAATCCTTTCGTTGTGGTTCCGGCTCCGTTCCCTGAGTTGAATCCTGCACACCACTAAACAGAGCAGGAGGTCAGCGTGTCGGCGGGATGTAGTCCCATCGAAAATACTCCGACGCTCAAGTCAGTCAAACAGTCTTCGAAAGAAAGAAATTGAAAGCTTTGAAAGAAAAAGGGAGAGACAGAGAGTTTATTTGTTCCAGATGTAAGAGAGATGCAATACCTTTCTTGAATCTGGAAGGTGAAAAGGCAGTAAACGGCCGTGAGGGCTCGCTTATTGCCTTGGGGTTGCTCATGTTTCTGTTGGCAGTTCTGAGAGTTTTGGTCGCAGAGAAAATCGATTACTCAGAGCACTTACGTTGTTCAGTCTGATTGAAAGCGTGGCTAGAATGATGATTCTAGGGTTTCTTTTATGGATGAGAGGATGATCTTTCTTCTTTGGAAGGAGCGATCTCCTCTGTCCACCTTGGCTGACTTGCCTTCTGGAGCAGATGCTAATTGCCAAGCTGATTGTGATTGTTTCCTTGTGAGGCGGCCAACAGCTTTTCAAATCGGTTACCTTTCTTATGAGTTTATTACCATTGGAGTGCCCCAGTTGGCAGGAAATTGAAAAAATCTGACGCATTCCTTATTTGAAGGGCACCAATCTTGTCAATGCCCTTTTTGGTGTCAACTGGGATCGTGGAAGATGCTTGAAAAGATGTGGTTAGTCGTCTGATGAGTCATGGGCCCAAACAGACTAGGCCCGTTGCTGTAGAAAGGCTTCTTTGGGCCCAATGTGCAGAACGCGGACGGTCAACGTCTGAGTTGACCATCTGCATGTGAGTTGGCCGCCTTCGTGGAGAACGAAGGGAGAGTCGTCGTTAGTTATCTGATGGGCTGCGGGCTAGAATGGAATAGACTCATTTATGTAGAAAAGCCTCTTAGGACCCAATATGCCGTGTGTGGACGGTCAATGTCGAGTTGACTGTCTACAGGCAATTTCGCTATCCGAGCGGTCAACGCCAACGTTGACCGTCCTGGGCCTTTCAGTTATGAGCCCGTCCTTTTACTGTGCCGTTAAAGTGTTGACCATCATTCTTGGACTTCCGTTAGTCTTTTAAGTCAGCTCATTTTTAGTATACCCATCAGAAAGACATGTGATAATACCAGACATACTTTGAGTGCCTAGGCTTGATGCACCAAGGATGAAAGTAGATTTAATAGTTGAATGGACAAGTGTGGGTTGATCCCCAGGCTGGAGCAAAAATAGGAGTTGCTTGTATTACCATTTAGTTAATGCAAATTTGTCACTATTTTTTTAATTTATTTTTATTAGAATCAACAGAAAAGTTAGTCTGATTTTTAGGGATAGAAAACTCATATCCAATTTCTTCTTTTTGATTAGAATCAACAGAAAAACTAGTCTGGTTTTTAGGAATATGAAAAATAGGAGTTGCTTGTATTACCAGACATATCCTGTCATATTACAATTAGTGCAAATAGGATTAAACGTGCTTTCCTACTTTGAAACAATTTCCAAGCAGATGACCTTGAATTTCGCCATGTGTACAATAAGGTCTCTCACGTTTGTATGCTGGTCGCCTTAGTCCCAATCTGGCAGTGAAGAAACCTTTTCTTGCAGTTATAGCCATAGGGTAAGAAGATGGGACTTGTGAAGAGCCAAGTTGATGCTGTTTTTCTTGTCGTTGAACTAAAGAAAAGACTATTTTGACTTGAGAGGATGGGCCCATTAGCATGAATATCAGTATATTCATTGTTCAAGCCCATTAGAAATTGTATTACACAATTTATTTGATATTTATTTAGGAAAACTTTCAATCATCCACAATAAAACTTAATAATATGATTATATATAGATATTTTATCCCATAAACTTTTTAATTTGCTGTATTAAGTACTTACAAAATTTTGTTATTATAGGAAGTTGGATAAACTCTTCTTCAACAAAAAAAATTTTGATTTATTTTGATATTAGAAGCAGTCTTAAAACTCTATCTATATCTTATATGTATAATCTATTAATGTTAAATTTAAATTAATGGTGCCATATATTAAAATTTTAATCTATGAAACTAACATAACGTTACAACTTTTCCAACTTAGAAAAAAGAATCATTGGATTCAGTTGGTCTTAATATATCTCTACTTATGAAGTCTATTTTATTTAACACGAAAGGTTTATGCATTTTTCTAGAATAAGTTAGATAATTTCAAATAGTAAGAAAATATGTTACCAAATTACTCTAGAATCACTATAATTCTTAACTATTAAGGATTACTGAGTATTATTAAATTTCTCAAATTGAATGGACTTACTAAAAGAGTAATTTTCATAACTAAGAAAAACGAAAGTTGTAGAATCAATTGGTGACTATTTCATGACGATCTATAAGATCTATCAATGTAATGAAATTTTTTTTTAAAAGTATTTTTTTAACTTTTTTTAAAAGTACATTATCAATGGTATGAATAATGTAAAATTATGACAATATAATTCAAAATTTATTAAAAATTTCATCCTTTTTTTACTTTTTTTATAAAATCAAATTGAATAAAAAAAAGTACTAGATATAAAATATACAATCATACTTAAAGACATGCTAAGGAGATCTCCATTATTTTTTAAAATAATTTTTTTACAATTATAATCTTCAGGATTTCATCCAAACAAACAACAAAAAAACATATATTCTCAGAATTTTCGGGAGACGAAAAAATTTATTTTCTATAACGACTCTCGTAAAACCAACTTTTTTATCTGAATTAGCCTTAATCCTTTTCAGTCATGGAGTTCTCAGCAACGATTCACAAATCTACTTTAACAATGTCATCTCTTATTATTTCTTGTAAGTCGACTCGATCGACCTTTTCCGTAACAACATCAGCTCTTTCTGAAAAACCGCTGAGAATCAGGGCTTCAACGTCTCTTGATTTCTCCAATCTTTCGGTGGCTGTTAAACCATCAACTCCCATTAAGGTAATAGTGGAGTTCACTCCTTTGATTTTGGTAATTTCCTAATTGCTTTGATTTCCTTTGAATAGCGAAATTATTGTTACTGACCTAAATATTTTTTTCCAAGCGACAGTTTCTGGGCGTGTTCTGTTTTGCTTGTAATCATACATATTTTTGGGCTTTTTGGGTATATGAATCTGTGAAAGCAAAAGAAATACTGGGTTGAATTTCGGCAAAGTGAAATAAAGTCCAAACAAATCTCGACGAGTGACAGAACCGGTCAAGGAACTCAAAAGTGGTTCAATTGATCGGATCAGTCAAATAATAAATAAACATTTTAATGAAATATAGGGTGTGTAGTAAGAAAAAAGCAGCCCCATTGCACAATGATCCCATATCCAACGTCCTCGGATGATTAGATGTAACCGCTTTATCCGGTTATTTTAGTTTGAACATAAGTAAACAAAAAGAGTAATTGTCTTAAAATTCAAAAAAAAAAACCATAAACCAATTAATATTACACAATGCGGATTCTCCATAGCTTAATCAAAATAGGTGTAAAAGGAAGGAAGAGAACCCTTTATATTTTACGCATTAATCATAAAAAAATAGGCACAAAAAACATGATTTTGATGTTTTAAATCAGACCAATTTTCATGGTCATAGTTATTTTTCTACCTGTTCTGTGGTGTGGCTGGTTCTCCATCGCAATTGGTCCAATAACAGAATAATAATAGCAAGGCCATTGGTTCACTAGTTAACCAGTCTGACCATCGAGCCTGATGCAGTTCCAGTAACTATGGCCGAAATGATTGAAATGTGGGGAAAGATGCGCTTCAAAGGGTGTAGAAAATGGTCGTTGGTGAATTATTTTGAATTTTCTTTTAATTTAATTAGTCATAAAGTCTGTAATCCTATGCATACTTAGTTGAGATGTGATATGATTGCATTTCAATGCCTAACCATCTAATAGATGGTTGTATCAAGTTGCTGGATCCAGTTCCTTACCATAAAAATGGCCCCCTGTGCAGAAGCCCCAACTGTGAGTAATCCACCAATCCACATGCAAATTGCAACCACTGATAATCTGGCACCACCATAATTGCTGGATATGGATGTTTTATCTGGCTGTTAACAAATAATTCTACTAGTCACCTCGGATTTTTGTATACTTGGATTGTACCTTCAAATCATTTTCTTGAGATTGCAGGATAAGAACCATGAGATGAGACCACTTAAAATGTCAGGCCAGATATGGTTCTAAGTTCACCTCTCAATTCATTCCTGATATCCCACTTCCAAAATTGTTGTGTTTAGGATCTTGGCAGCTGATTTGTGTGAGCGTGATGTAAATGACAATTATTTTCCAACTGTTTCTATTGTGTTTCAGTGCAATAATTGGGAGTGGAGATTCAGAGATAACCCTATCAACATTTTTTTTGAAGAGCATGTAAGGGAGGGTCCTCAGCCTTGCAAAAATATCCTTATGATACCTACAATTTCTGATGTCAGCACTGTAGAAGAGTGGAGATCAGTTGCCAAGGACCTCATTCAGCGGGATGGTAGCATCAATTGGCGAGCTACTATTGTTGACTGGCCTGGTCTGGGTTATTCAGATAGACCACAGTTGGATTACAATGCAGATGTTATGGAGACATTCCTGGTTGACTTGGTGAATTCACCCAATAGCCCCGTGTCTTGTTCAGGTGCACAAAATGGCCATCTCGCACCTTTTTGTTTTAGTATGATGCATTTGGTGTTTCAGTCAATGTTAACATTTTTTTATTTACAAGCTTATGTTGCGGAAGAAACCTTGGATTTCTTCATAGTTCCGAAGAGAGAAAATGCATGTGAGACAAATTGTCTAGATTTTCTAGGTACTTGTGCTTCTTTTAATGTTTAAAATATCGCTGTCTGTTTGTGAAGCGGTTAACACATAATATAATGAGAGGTACTACTTGTACTCCTTATATAGTCCGTTTTGTACTGAAAACATGACATAACCATTGCAATTTCAGTCCATCAACAAAAAAATTGGCAAAATGAGCTACGTTTCTTGTTTTCTTCCCATATTTTTGGAAGAATGAGATTACTGACATAGTTGGCGGTTTTAGTGTTGTATCCTGCCTCTATTTGTGTCTTCAATATTATGCTTCAGTGTAGATGGTGATTCATGTTTCCACCTACCCATATTCAAACATGAAGTCATGTCTTAATATTGACAGTTGAACTTCAATCCTCTACTGTTCGTATTGTTCCTTAATCCATAAATTCAATATTTACACTGATTCCTTCCATGATTTGTCTTGTGTCATTTTGCTTCAATATTTGTTAGTTGCTATGTCTGGCGTATTGCTCTGGAAACACAACTTAAAATGAAGCCCAGTGTTTTTTCTGGATACAGCGTGAACAGTAGGGATTATAGCCACATTATTTCCTCATTTTTTCCCATGGAAGGAGCCCCAAATACAGCTGCAATTGTTGTGCGCTCTTGCTACCCAAGTTGTTTCTACTTGTGTTGTTCTTCAAAACTGAACCACTGTTTTTTAGAAATTATTCTATCCTGAACTTAACATTCACATTGAATGTGGAGTACAAAATATCTTTGATGACAGCATTGTTGATGACTTAATTTTATATAGTTGAGGAGATACGGGTTCTATAAAAATGGGGTGTGAAGCTATTTTGCTGAGGCCTGGATGCTAACACATGAAAGAAGAACATTTATTTCAGTGGTGCAAAAGATAATGAAAAGGCTGAATTATCAGGAAGTTCAATTTTCTGTCGAGGATCTTCCATTTTGATATTGTGGGAGTGCCAATGGCCTTGAAGACTAAATGCATTTAAATGGAGGAGAAATTTGCAGCAAGAATGAACCTCTGGACAATTCACTTTCTTTATTTAGCAGGGATAACCTAGCTGGGCAACTACTGGAGGATTGAGCTGATCAGGGGAAAAATATGGAAACAAAATAGAAAAAGGAGCTTACCCATCAAAGACGTGTGCTTTTGTGACAAAGCAGCCATTACAAATCTGATAAGTGCAGTGCAGAATCAATAAACAGTTTGAGGGGGTGGGGCATTTTTCTGTGCTGTGTAGAGTTGGGGAAGAGGGAAAAGTTTCTTGGTCTTGGGTATCAGCCTTAACCAACTTGCTGAGGCTTTATCGGTGAGAGGGGCTGGTCTTAATTGTACTGAGGAATCATGATTTCAGGTCTGCAAATAATGGATCTGTTTGTTGTTGGGAATGGAAGGTGTTGGGGATCAGAGATTAAATGTACAGACCTCATGGTGGCCCCCCTGCTATGGCTGATGATAGATTAAGGGATAGTATAGAGGTGCGGCCGGTTCACAGGGCTCCTAGGTCACAGTGTTTAAAAAGGGTCAGATATATAACCTTACCTTTTCTATTTCCATAATTTGAACCCTTTACCACCATGTGATAGCATAGAGTTGGAAAATTCTGTGATGCATATGAATTTTGAAAGAAAACTTCTTCAAAGGAGATGAAAACAACTATTTGGGATCATGGTTTATACGTAGGCACTTTTTTACATAATGAATGGCTATCCAAGAGAAATTACGGAACAAAGAAAAGCTAAGGAAAGTACGGTTATAAATTAGGATCAATTTGTTCCACGTAGGCTGGAAAAGAAAGCATTTAGCATCTATTTTTTTTACTGCAACTACAGTAGTGATCTGAAGGAGCTGCTTGATATGGATGGAAATGGAAGAAGTGGATGCTAGCTGGTAACATGTGACTGGGAAATTATTCAAAACAGGATGTTGAATTTTCAGGACTGATGTTTGTCTTGGATGTTGGAAAAAATAGAAATTTAAAGGGCTACTAACCACCCTCGATATCTCTAGGTAGCATATAATAATGTATCATCTTAAAAATAGCTCATATTTCTACCAATGAACAGTGCCAAAATTTTTATGGCCCTGTTGCTCTGGTTTGGTGTTCAACTTTTTTCTGTCAAAATGCAGATTATTGAGAAACTGGGATTTGAGGATGGGGATCTTCAGGTCTGATATTTTGGAGTTCCATTTGCAGTGAAGAGACCTAAAGCTATGGTATGTTCTGATGTATAGAATTACAGCCCAAATTTCCTCTAGGGCTAACAAAATCTGTCAGCTGGGGTATACTCAAATGATGAATTCAGTTCTTTTCAGAATGCCAGTGTTTCTGATCTCTATTTTCATTTTACCTAAAAAGCGATCAAGAAAGTTAAATCTACATTGAGATGCCTTCTCTGGACTGGTTGCAGAACAGATAACCTTAAGGCAAACGTGGCTTAGAAACAAGTTTTTAGCGATAAAGACGTAGAGGAAATTGGCACGAAGGATCTCCAAGTTTGGACTTACTCGGTTGTTAGCATGACATATGGGCTTGTGAACAGGAAAAAGACTTGCGTTGAATGAATGTGACAATATAAGTTTTTATTAGCAAACATGTGGAGGGTAAAGTCTCAGTGGCCGTGGACTATTAAATTGAATGTATTGCTTGTATATTCTATGGATTCATATCTCCATAAATGAGAAATAATTGAGAAGTTGAATGAAAAATGGGTGCTAGATGCATGGGTTTTCCATCAAGGCAGGAATAACTATTTGGAATACCCATGCTGAAGAGGAAAGAGATAGAAAAATGGGGGAACAAAAAAATGCTTAAAACAAGGGGGGGGGGGTGCAGTTAGCCTCCCTACTTATCTTCCTGCTGCATCATGTGAGGGGAAGTAATTCTTCCTGTAGTTGCTCTCACACGTTTACATCATTTTTTTGACCCAAAATTCTGTATAGAAGGACGAATTGACTGAGAATGGCAAGACTTCTCTATTGCTAAAAAAAGGTGTTCTACCTTGGGTGTTAGAGAGCTGGGAAAAAGTAGAGGGGAAACAGGGGGGAACTGAAGAAGGAAAGAGACAAGAGAAAGCAGCTGTGAAAGAGGATTTTTTCGGGTCCAATAGCACATATTTTGTGGTCTTCCATGCGTCTTCCACAGATGCATTCTACTGAATTCGTTTCTCCAAGTTCTCTGAATGTCTGTTCTCTGAAGTTCTTTCTTTCAGTTTTTCTGGGTCTTACTCATTCTGTCTATCAAATTTTCTTATTTGGGTCCCACTGAAAGCATGATCTTACATTTTCTATTGTTATGGTGATGTTCGTCTTGTCTCCTGCCCAAAATAATTATGCGTCAAGATTTCCGGAAGAATAAGCTTTGTACATGTATTCATCAAATCCTTTAGGATTCACCGTCCTTGATCCTTAGGCACTCATCAACTCTAATCCTTAGTGATCACGATCTTCACAGATCTTTTTCAATTTTGTCCTTAGTCCATACAATTCACAAATCCTGATGGATTCAACTTCTCTCATGGCAGCAAGTGGAGGAGCCAGCCATCATTTAATACAATTATTTTGTCTTTCTCCAATGGAACATCTTGCAAACTGTGGAAGGAGCTCATGGGGTTAACTATAAAAGAGGAAGAAGAAAAAACTGAACAAAAGAAAAAAAAAAGTTTAGACAGTATAATCAAATAAAAAACTAATGGCTGCCATAAGCTTTCTTCCACTGTTATTTTCTTCTGTCTTCTCACTGAAGAAACTGATGTTAGTCACCTTGGCTTCTCTGTTGCTCTCAGCAAAGATGTTCTCTGTTATTCTCACCTTAAAATGTGATGTCTCTGTTATTCACTGTAGATAAATGGGTAGAAGCCTTGAAATATTCCAGCAAGTTCACAAATCCTGTTCATATCTTTATTGGTAAAGAAAATTAGAGGGAGGTAAGACTCCTGTACAACAGATTCAAAATAAATTCCAATTTGAAGAGAACTGCAGCTTAGAAATCTCACTTTGCTCAAATAAGAGAATTCTAACCAGAGATAATGAGGCCATAGTTGAATGGATTCTGTCTATCTGTGTTTTGGGTTTCAAAGTTCATGCCAACAGAAAACCAGTAATTGGGAAACAATAACCCCTGTCTATAGCCTAACATCATGAGATCAATGCCGCTGCTGTGGAAGCGCTATCACTACAATTTTATCAGCAGTGGTGGCTTGCCAACTCAGTGGTGTCATGCTAGAGGAAGAGAGGACTTGCAAGGGAAGAGAAAAGATTCGCAACCTGTGACAGTGGTGGTGATGCTGTGTACTCAACTGTGTCTGTTGCTTTTTTTTTGTGTGGTTTTGGTTAGTAGCTCTGCGAATCAAAGAGAGGGAGAAAAATGAGAGAAGATGATAGCTGGAAAATGATGAAGTGTGGAATATGTGTTTGGAAGCACAGATGGTGGTTACAGCTGTGCATGGTGTTTGGAATGATACCAATTGGCCCCTTAGTAGCTGAATCAAAGGATTTTTATTGGCTTTCAACCATTTCCCCGTCAGAGATTATTCCTTGAGAGCTGTCCAGTACCACCAGTACAAAAAATGGATACCTGAAAGCTGCCTATGTCACTAATTGAAACAATACATCCGTCAAGAGAATGAAAACAAAGCAAAGGTTTATTTAACAGAGCCTTAAACTGTTTCTGATGAGCTTAAACTGAGGAGAGAAAATCCTGGAAGATAAGCTTATTGCATTGGATTAGGATAAAAGAATCAAAGTGGTATCAGAACTTTCAAATATACTAACCGGGAAATGAGGGAGATCATTCTTACAGTTTTCTAAGGAATTGGCTAACAACAATCCCATGGCTTGCACATCATGTTATAGTTTAGAATATAATTCAAGCCATAAAAGAAGCTTAGGCCTGTACTGTATTCAGCCCAATCAATGAAACTGACCAAATAAAGTGGTGATGTCAATATGAGGAGTTCATGAAGCTGATGTCTCCTACAGATGGCTATAAATTTGGCCATGTTTGTTGGTGGTCTCCAAAGCTCCATCCATACAGCATACTGCATTATGATCATTGCTCTAAATTGTAATATCTTATGAAAAATAATGCTCATTTGTGTATCTCTTACTGGATTATATGTACCATGCCATGAACCAGGTAACTCTGATTTACCAGGCTGAAAAATTCATGGCCCTAACAAAGTTTTGTCCGATACAATTTTGGCCCAAATAACCTCAAATTGCCAAATTAACCTCACATACCAGCTTCTTGCAAATTATCAGTTTATTCCTCACATGTCAAGCCTCTCACAAATTACCAAAGCTCCCTCAAATGTTAGTTCAATCTTTAATGGGTCCTCTCCATTAAATAAAGCCAAATTTGTTGCGTTGAAATTAAAATCAAATTCAATTTCAGATTTATTTCCAACTTCCAAAATTTCCCAAAGTTCTTAGATGAGAAAATTATCAATCTGCCCCTTTGTCCATGCCTCACCTGAATAAGGAACTATATATACTTTATCCTAATGCAGTATATAGGCAACCTAATTTGATCAGGTACTGTCACATCCAAGGTCTATCCCAAATACTAATTTGGCAATTAGGTGCAGTCAAAACTAAAATTTTTTGCTAGTGCAAATTTGGCCCAAGTATTTCGCCATGGTCAGTCACATTAAAGAACCAACCCAAACTTAAAGGCCCTAAACACAAGAAGCCAAAAAGACAAACACAAATTATTAAATGGGAACACTTCCCATCAATGAAATCAATAAATCCTAAATTTGTAGAAAATTTTCCTCAAGTTACTAAATTTAACTTCAAACACTAAATTCTTCAGAATTTTCTCAATCACTGAAAATTGTGTATAAAATTCTCAAAATATCTAATTTATCCTCCTTGAACTTTAAGTGGCTTGATCCCTTAGAAGGGTATGAGGAAAATCATTTGGTACAGCCCAAATCATTTCATATGAGGCAAACCTCCATATTAAATTTGACATTAATAACCAAGTGGAAGCTAAAATAAAGTCTACATTGGAATCAAAGGGTGTTCTCTCACATAAGAGATGTAATTAAGAATACTTGTTATCTTGATTGAACTCTGCTGACTACTAAAACCTATGTGAATCCATCATATAGGTCAAATATTTGTTGTGCAACTTTAAGTAAAAGTGTTTTGCCCAACAATGGGTACATGGAGTATTTAGTCGTAAACAAAGCATTTGGGATTTGAACAGATTGAACTGGTACTGACCACTAAAAGAGCAGCCCGATACATGAAGCTCCCACTATGCGCCGGGTCTGATGAAGGGCCTGACAACTTTTGGACATATTTTGTGCGGTCTTATGTTGTATTATACAAAATGTCATTTACACTAAAACTCGTGTCCGCCAGGTTGCACGATGACACTTTTACTATTGTGTCAAGGCTTACTAAATAAGGTTATAAAGCTTAGAGCTGTTGCATTGGATAAATTGATGGATCGTAATGTTGGGTCAGGTATTGGGAATTTCAGATTTTAGCCAATGTATGTGTTATGATCTACTTATTTACCGTCAAGAAAAGGTAAGCTGGTGCTTTCTCAGATAGGGAAAAGAAATACAGCTTAAGAACTCATTCATTGGATGGTTAGTTGTTGAGGACAGAATTAACACTAAATCAATAGTCAGTAGATGGATATCACTTGAACATTGTGTGCTTTTCACTTTGTACAGCAGCAGAAAAGACAATAAAACACCTGCTGTTTGAGTGTAATATATGGAAGCTTGTGCTTCAGAAGAAAGGATATTTTATATGCCAAAAAGATTGGGAGACAGTTTGAATGGGCAATCAGAACATTTAGGTGTCACAATAGGAAAGGTACGCAAAAGAGCTATTCACAGCTTCACTCTGCAACATGTGGAGAATTAGAAAAAGAAAAGATATTTCAATACAAGAGCATAATCATAGAGCACACTACGAGGTCTAAATGATAGCCTTGTATATGCAGCTTTCTACATTGTGCACTTCGGGAAGGTTTTGATGTCTAATGTACACTGTCATACCTCTGTATTGTATAGTGAATGTATCTGTGCACATAATCCATCAAAATTCAAACAACTTAGGAGGTGCTCATCAAAATCAGTTTCAGTAGGCCAGAAACCAATAAAGTTGTACAGAAGAAACAAACTAAAATCCATATTTTAGCTTTTTATAAATCAATTACTATGCATGTACTGCTCCCTCTCTCTGTCTTGCTTATTCATCCTCTACTTACGATGCTGGTACTCATACACCACCTCCCATACCCCCTCCCCCAAAAGGCAAAAGATAATTATGAAAAACTCTGATTATTTCTTGCCTTCTTTTTAGCAATACAAGTCTGAAGACTGCCGGCATAATGATAACATGCTTCTGCTTTAGAAGGTTGTTTCCTTGTGCTGTCATTTTCTTGCTCAATTTTGTGGCACCATATCTCGGTAATATTTATTGTTTCTAATTCAGAGAACAACTTAGTGATTGTTGGGGGTGGGCATGCTGCCACGATAACAATAAGAGCTGCAAAAAAGGGTTTAGTGAAGCCATCAGCCATTGTTGCGGTTGCACCAACTTGGGCAGGTCCCCTTTCCATTGTGTTTGGACGAGATTCCAATATGGAAATGAGGTAATCCTTCTAAAATGCCTCTTCTATTGACCAGAAGCTAAAGTCTTGTTCATTTGGAAAAAAAAAAATTTCTTGGTCGTCAGTATTCTCTGCCTTTTCAACTTTTCGACAAGTTCCTTGTAGTTAGACATGTGTCCGTTGTCAAAATTTGATGTTTATTAAGTTAGCAGTGGATTGGCAATTGACTTATAGTTAGGGTTGTTAAACAACTCAAATACCATTTGTGGTAAGTCGGTTAGAATTTTCAACTCTTACTGTTGTAGCACAACTCCCGAAGTTAATGAGCCAAGCTCAAGCCCAATTTTATGCTTATCAAGTCAAGTCTAAGCAAAGTAATTCTCATTTGATTTATAACTTTACCTATGATAGTTTGTTATCAGGAAGTTAATTTCGGCTATTAATTACACACTAATCCATAAGCAATGAACCTCTAAATTTTTGACAATGTAAAATAATATTTTTTTTTTAGATTTTTGTTGAGCAGATAATGAATTTCAGTTGATTATAGAAAATATTAAATGGTAATACTTTTGCCTCATATTAAATGATATCAGTATATGCTCCAATGTGTAAAAAATAACATTTGTAAGGATTAAAAATTCACATAAAATTGTTAGGTAATTTTGATGATAGAAGACCAAATAAACAAACATGATTGATTCAAAATTAAATCCAATTCCTTAATATATAATTTAGATTTTTTGTTCAATTTGGTGTATCTTATATAAATATTGTAAATCATGTTTCTATCTTCCCAGAATTTCCAAAAAATTGCATATAAATTAGAATTAGAAGATTGTGAAAAATTCATCATTATGACGAGTGGAAAAATTGAGAAAAACATTAAATGATGTTTCCTGAGCTTTTATGAAAATCAGTAGATGGTTGGAAATTTGCTGAACAATTTTCTAGTTTCCAATTAGAGAATTTCCATATTTAAACAAATTTTTTGACTTTCTATTTTCCTTGAAAATTTTATTGGAAATAATCTCAGTTTTTTCATAAATTAATATGTCCTAGGTTCTACAAGTATTCTTTTCACTAGTATTTATTGGATGTGATATTTAATTCAATTGTGCATTTTGTTGGAAGTTTGTCTTACTAGAACATTCCAGCTAAAGATAGACTGTTTTAAGTCGCATATTTTCCTCATATGATTAGCATAGTTCCTCTTTTTTAACAACCACTAGAGAGGACTTACATAGGGAATTTATCATAACCCTTCTGTAGATGATACCATGCATAGATCCATTTTTCCTATCTTTATTTAATGCCCTAGACATGAAACCAAAATTATTTTTCACCACACTAATTTCTCTTCTAACTTTGTTTCATTAAACTTCTCTGAAATTTTCTATTATGACTCATTAACTTACTACCATGATCTTTAGGAACAATTTTGAATTCCTCCTATATTTTTATGTAGAGGTACTAAAGTGACTTTCCTCTGTTCATCTAGGATGCATTTAATTTCTAACATCTTATTAAGCAAACTAGTTAACCAAATCTTCTAAGCATTTCCAAACTTCACTAGGCATGCCCATCTGATCTTGTCAATATGCCAGTTTTCACCTTTTCAAGTACATATTTGACTTATTCAACCCACAATTTTCAAACACTCGAGATTTTTACTAGGTTTAGACTTACACTTACATAATTTCACGTTCTTTTTAATATTACCTTTTTACTAATGCTAGATAATTTCACCTTTATGTACCAAACACTACATAGGTCTATACTCTTTCTTTCTGTGGCTATAGCATGCTTTTATCTCTCTCTCTCTTCATCTTTGGAGGTTACTGTAGTGACTTGGAGGTTAACAACCTATTGAGCATAAGTCCTACATTGTAGGTTCTGAGGAGGGTCAAATATATGTAATCTTACTCTTACATTATAGTGATGACATTTTCGTAGTTTGAATCCATTATTTTCATTTTAGAATGAAACAATTTTATATTTTTGTTAATACTCTCACCCTGTTTATTATTTTTTTTCCCCTGCTATTACTTATTTAATGCACTTTCAGCATCTTCTATTATTTAGGTATTTTTTGACAGGGTTTCTTTAGGAGCAAGGTAGCATAACTATTTAAATTTCCTTTTACTTTGGCTATTTTTTAACTTGAAGTGGAATTATTATCAGTATCTTGATTTTGTGTAAAGATTTTAGGGTTCGTCCTGCATCAACTTTCTTAATCTTCTTGTAAGCAGTTTGGTCAGCTGTTCATATGAGGCCTTGGGAAATTAATCAGTCTTTCAACACGCTAATATTTCTTGTCATTTCTTGTTTTCTGGGATCACATTTGTGAAAGTAGAATGCAAAACAATGACAAATCTTCTAGATCATTTACATCAGCAAAATATTTTACTCCTTTTGCAAGTGCTTAATTTTGTTCAAGAAATGCCACAGAAAATCCATCCAATTCTGCAATCTAGTCACCTGTTATAGAATTGGAATCCCTTGAAATTCTTCAGAAAACTCCCTTCTTTGATTAGGAGATAAAGAAGGTAATGTCTAAACAAACCAAATCAAATTAAGCATTTGCTCACAACTGGGGTTGGGTTAATGGATTCTTCTCCTCCATTCATCTCTATTGTAGGCCATGTCCTCTATTAAGTTTAAATATGCAAGATCGTGTATGATAGTTTCCTGTAAACTTTTCTGTGGTGTACCTTTGCCTCTTTTACAATGAGTTTCTTAGAATTTCGCACATCCCTAACAATCACATTAATTGCTCTTAATAACATGTCCAAATCACACCAAACACATCTTTTGTATCTATTTCTTTTATGGGTGTTGTTTGACTTTTTGCTGATCTAATCTCACAAATAATTATTGTTTTTAGAGTTTGCTCGGAAAACTTGTCTTTTTATTTGAGCATTGGTTTTGAATTGCTTGTACATTTCTTCCATATTTAATTTAGTTTTGTATCTCATGATCTTCAAGGTTTGTTTTCTCCTGATCTACAAAAATCATTTTCTACTATTGTTATTCTAGGCGTAGATATTTTGTATATGCTGTGTATATACATTCTTATCCTCCATTTTTCATAGTTCTGTTTATATTTTTATTTTCCACTGATGTAGCTATTATTTTATACAATTATTTAAAATATATATTTTGTTCATATTTCTTCCCAACTCTATTGTTAGAGGACAACGACCAGCATAAAACTTGTGTCAAATCTTATATAAATTAATTTGTTTCGGGCCATCACTATTTTGTGATGCATCGTACCCCTACTCGATCTCAATGTGATTTATGAGAGAGTGGACAAATTAAGAAACTAGTCCAAGAAAGTAAAATTGGACTGAACCTTAAGAGAAATCCGAAAGATAGGTTATAAAAATTATGTCCGATCTTATATGGATGAATTTGTTTTAGGCCATCACTTTTCTGCAAGGCACCGTGCCTCTACTTGTTCTCAATGTGATTTGTGAAATAGTGAACAAGTTAAGGAACTAGTCTAAGAAAGTGAAACTGGACTGATCACGTAGAATTTAGAAACCCTTATTGGTAAGAGTATGGATATACAAATATTATGATTAGAAGAAGAAGCAATATAATGTTTACGGGAAACTAGATGTGTAGAAGGAAAATCAAGAGAAGTCCAAAAGATAAGTTATAAACTATGGTACATGGAAAATGATAAAAATAAAAATGGGATAGGTATTATAGTAGCGAACATTCTAAAAGTAATATAGTAGACATTTGGATGAAAGATAGAACTAAAGATATGTATGCAGGGTTAATAGTTAGTGTTAGACCTAAAGGAGGAAATACTTAGGATTATCTTCAAAGATAGGAGTGTATCAAGAGTCTACTATTAGTCCTTATTTTACCTTTGTTATGGATGAATTAGTGAAAATTTTAAGATGAGATTCTTTTGGGTATGTTATTTGTATATGATATATGATATATATATATTTATAAGATGAGATTCTTTTGGGTATGTTATATATATATATACATATATATATTTAATAGATGACAGTAGAAGGTATGGAATTAAAATTTGTATGTTGGAATGAGGTACCGGAATCTAGAGGATTCAAGATAAATAGAAGTAAAACATAATATATAAAATATAATTTTAATATTTCTATACAGTAATTTACAAATTAAAATAATCGATCAAGATATTTTTAAAAATAATAGATTTTGATATATGTGATCTATAATTGATGAAACTAGAAATATAAATGATAATGTGACACATAAAATTAATATAGGTTGGTTAAAATTAAGAATTGCATCAAGTGTGCTTTGTGATAACGCCGAACCTTGAAAATTGAAAGAGAAATTTAATAAGACGGCTATTAGACTTGTTGTACTTTACAAATTAGAACGTTAGGAATCAAATAATATGTGCAAACTTATGAGAATGTGGAGATAGATGAGTGTAGTTATAATAAAAGATAAAAGAATGTGGATATTTATGAACTTTTAAAAATTAAATTTTTAGAAGATAAGATGAGAGAATAATATTTAAAGTGGTTTAGACACTTAAGACATTGTCTAAACAAAGTACTGGTAAAAAAATGTGAGTAGATTTAGAAAATTATGGAGAGATGTGATAAAAAAATTATAATTACTTGTACTCTCGGAGTATACTACACCAAATTATCGTTAATGCAAATATCGGCCAATACGGTATGTATTGGTTGATATGTATCGTTCAGGGTCCCTAATATTGATATTACCCAGTGTTATAATAATATTGTGATATTGTTTTATATTGGCCAATACAGTCGATATATTGACTAATATTAGCTGATATGGTCATATTAGCTTATAATTAAAAAAAAAAATTTTAGTCTGATGCATCCAATATTATATATATTGTCTGATATATCCGATATTAATATGATTGCAACCAATATCAATACTGATACCGATATGACTGCTTAAGAGTGGTATGAATATATTCATATAGCCAGCTTTACTTAGTAGATATAAGGCTCTATTGTTGGTGGTGGTGTTGTCTAACTTTATTGTTTAACATCATTTTGAATCTGATTATTCTGATATGTCTACACACTACTCTCAACAACTTAATCTCTACTTCCACCATCTTTTCCATCCGGTACAAAATCACAAAACATATGCTCACTGACCTAGTTGTCA
This sequence comes from Nepenthes alata, assembly GCA_028571085.2. Taxonomy (NCBI): domain Eukaryota; kingdom Viridiplantae; phylum Streptophyta; class Magnoliopsida; order Caryophyllales; family Nepenthaceae; genus Nepenthes; species Nepenthes alata. Next base: position 1,976 of record JAOVVI020002729.1, on the reverse strand, counting down.
CTTTGTAATATTTTTCTTTAAGTTTGTGTGGTATTTTTATCTAGCCTTTAATGTTCAGATGAATGATATTATCATTGATTGCCCTGTATTATTAACCTTTGATCCAAGATAGTTGAAATAGGTCCTCTTTGGTAGGCTTCTATTCTCTATCCTTGTCTATTTACCCCATTTCTCTCCATTGCTACTACACTTGCATCCTATAACAGTCTTTTTTTCTACTAATTGTTAACCAAAAATTTGAATCTTACTAGGGGCCGAATCAAAACTCATTTAACTAAGTGTTAATGCCCTCTTATCTCATCCACCACACTATGTCATCTGTTAAAAAAAAAAATGCAGCAAGGTACATCATTTTGAATTTATTTTTCAGTTAATTGATATCTAATGCAAATAGATAGAGGCTTAAAGCTATTCATTATACTTATCTTCTGTAGTTGCTCCACTTTACATACTTATCTCTACTACTCCATTGTACATATATTTTTATTACATCTTCCATATATATAGTGGAAGCTTCTTTTGACCAAAAAACTTGTATAGTACTTGTTTTGATTGTATAACAAATAAAGATTATTCCACCTTTTGCTTGAATTGCTCCATTAAGCATCTTCGTAATTAGATAACTTTCATAGTATACTTTCCCAATATAATTCCAAAATACACTCAATCACTCAGACTTAACGAGGAAGTCTACGTAGACTTGACGAGAACTTGTTAGGCGAGTTCTGTGTAGCCGGTGGTATTGGTTTTCTATTAAACTTGTACTCACCTTAACCTCTTTTCAATCGCCTTTCCCCCAATTTCATCATTTGGCTTATCAACTTAGTACCTCTGTCACTTACCAAAAAAAAAAACTTAGTACCTCTGTAGTTGATCTGACTCTGAATATCCTCTTTGTTCTTTTACATGGGTAGTAATGTTTGTCTTTCTCCACTCATCTAACATCTTCTTGCTACTTCAGATTTTGTTAGACAATCTAGTCAACCATGAAATTTCCTTTTTCCTTGAACAATATCAAGCCTTTGCTATGAACCCATTGATCCATCTAATTTCTCTATATTCATTGTCTTCAACATTTCTTCAACTTCCACGCTTCCAATAATAAGAGCAATTAGATTTACCTGGTCTTTGAGCTCCCTAAGCACTGGTGTTCTCTCTACTTCCATAAATAACATTATGGAAATAGCTCATTCATATTACTTTGTTATCCTCATCTGCTCCTCACGTCCCTTGGTACTCTTCATTTGGTTCAAGTTTGTTCTCATATCCTTGCTCTAGTTAGTCTAAGGACATAATTTTCTTCTTCCTTTGTGTTAAGTTGTTATATCAGTCCTCGGACAACTTAGACTTCAGCTTACTTACCAATTTTTTAGACTTTTTAAGCTTATTTTTATCTCTGTAATTTTCATCATTTCTATGTGTATAAAATGCCTTGCAAAATCGCTCATCTTTCACTTTGTTCGGACCATTTTTGCATCATCAACAAGCTTCTTTTTGGCATAGGGCATTCCCTTTTTCAAATTTCCCTCTTGTCATCTTCCTTTACTTTAAATGACGAAGCACTCACTTGAGCTATTCCAATATTGTTATAGCTTTGGCAAGCATTGCCCATTTACGAAGATATGGTACCTTTTTTGAACTTCCTTTCTCTTGTCCTCATATTGGACAGATTCAGTTGTTCTTTCGAAGCAAAATTGAAGGTTCTTCCATCGACAAAACTCTCAAGAATTGAACTGAAGTAGTGTATCTGCCCTGTGCAAGATAATGATGTGCGATTCCTTAGAAGATATCATGACCCACCTTGAGATGATTAACCATATATCCTTGATTTAAGGCTAGTGGTAGGACTGAGACATTGTATGGTTTTTCGAGATGAGAAAACTTTGTGATGTTGGGGATATGTTACGCCCGTACCCGTTTTCGTTTTCCCGTTCCCCATATTCAGTATCCGTTTCCCGTTTTCCCCCAATTCCCAG
>JAOVVI020002728.1:0-20472 GCA_028571085.2 Nepenthes alata | reverse complement strand
CAGAAAAGCTCAAATAGAAAAAGAAGCCTAAGGAGGGACTCTTAACCAATGCCAATGATAGCAGCAGTTCAAAAATATTAACACTCCAGGACATATTCAACGCTAGGGAAGCCTCCCTAAATTGAAGTTAGGAAATATCAGATTACTACCCCAACCAACACCTCACTATAACCAATCCCAGCCCACCTAGGATACCTCAAAACCAATCGCCAAGCAAAACCAGCCTCAAACTGAGGTCCTTGGACCCTCTCCCTTTAGCTTCTTTGAAATCATTACCCCGAGAAATTTGGAGAAGTATTTGAGATACCCCTTGAACTATGTTATGTTGTCAAGAACTTGCACCAAAAGCAAATAATATAAGTAATCAATAATAATTAAATCCTATAAAATAATTCTGAAATAAAACAACATCCAAATATGATACCCGAATTCAGGTCAGACTTGTCAAAATATCAAGTAATACCATTAATAATATGTATAGCAACAATCATTGCAAGATTATTCTGAACTCCTCGTCCGGACAATAACATTGGCACAAATTGCTCGAAATGTCCTTGATAAAAAAGTGGCAAACTAATAATACAAATCACGCCATCGATCTAATACTAACCAAATGCCATAATATAATCCAAACCTTGACTCAATATATACTAATATCAATCTATCTGTCGTATCCTCGATGTCAAAATACATTAAATACAAATATAACCCGATTATTAAATTAATAATCACATATACATGAATAAAATCTATATCAACATTCTCGTCTAAGCTCCCTATAAGGTATTCATAACCCACTAATTTGAAAGAATCAGAAATGTTAGAGACATTTGTCTACTTGACATATTCCGTGACCATATGTATTATAGTATCGATGTCGGGTTGTGGGTTATCGGTTTAAAGTTCGTTCAATCCGCCCTCCAGTCGCTTGAGTCCGTCCGAAGCCCCCGCACCCGCTTGGCGCTCGATTCCCGCTCGAGCATAAAAAACAGAATGGTATCCGCTCGCCACTCGCTCGATACCCGCTCGAGCGCACCAGCAACGGGCAAAATTTTTGAACGATTTTTTGTGCACTCTATAAATACATGCCTTATGTTTATGAAACCCTAAGCACGCCAGAGCCTCTGTTGATATCTTGTGGAGCCGTTAAACACTAGAAGAAAGCCTTTAATGCTTTATTGATTTAGCTTCTCTTGAGAAAATTAAAAGTTACAACTTTGAACTCCATGCTCTAAAGAGTTTTTTCATCAATTTTTAATTTTTCATTCATACTTTTGCATCCTTTTACCTTCGTTGGAGACGTAGGTGCGTTGAAGAGGGAGACTCGATCGTGATCGGCAATTCAAGTGGCACGAGAGGGAAGATTGACGTGAAGACTGGAAGGTGTCCGGTTCCGTTGCCGCAGGCAAATCCAAGGAGTTCCTTGGTAGTGATCACAAGACGGGAGTAAGTCGGCTAGGTTAGCGCGTCGTTATCACTCTGTTTGTAAGTTGATTTTCATAGTACATTACTTCCCTGGCCGTTGAAACCCGGAGTGTTTTTCTCGATGCATTGGGTATCGAATTTTTACTTCGTTACCAAAAATCATGTCTTTATATTACTGCTTACGTATTTTATTTACTGCGCATGATTGTTAGTCTCGTATGCATCTAGTACTAAATATCTTTTACGTGTATTGGATATTTATTTCTACTGCTTCCACCATACTTTTAACGGGGTCAAAACTTGATTGTATCTCGTAAGCACAGAAAGTACTTTTTCAAGAAATAATAAAAATATGAGTCAAATGCTCAAAAAATATCATTGATATATATATATATATATGACAAAATAGTGTATCCATAATCAGAGTGAAAGAGCACATCAATAAAACATTGTACAAAATTTATAAGAGTCAAAATGCAAACATCTAATATGACAAATCATCAAATGTCTAAATGTGATCTTGTACGAAAAGAGTATAATTTGAAAACAAAGGCTGAACGATCTAAATGTACGAAACCAACCAAATCCGACAAGTCTAAACAATGGTCAAAACTCGTAAATCTCAAATTAAATTCTCAAGTATCAAATTCAAATGTAGGTAAAAATATCAAAAATCAAAAATATATTCAAATCGGAGAACCAAGGACGAAATGATTGATTTTGATAAAGGGTTACACATACTCCCAGTAACCATAGGTCGGATTACTGCTATTTAAATCCATAGGCAGATTGTTTACATATTTTTTCCTATAGATGAGGATAAACGTTACTTTTTTGTCACCGCTGGATAATAAGTGCAATTCTTAAGTCTATGTTAATATATTGTAATGTCTGAATATATTAGTTTTATTTAATTCCTTACAATGATTTTCATAAAATATCAAATTAAAAAAAGTCTATAATAAATGTAATACCCGTATCCTCATTTGATATATTTTGGATGTGTTTAGTGTTCTAGGATTATTGAATGTATTGGATTAATGATATTTTGTGAAACTCTGAAGGATCTAAATTTGTATTTCTGCGCTTGAGGCGCATTGCAGGCACGAGGGAGGCAAATTTTCTAAAAGCCATGTGTTGGGTTTGCGCTAATGGCGCGCTGAAGGTGAGCGGGAGGCGTGATTTCTAGATTGGGCCACATTTAGGGCCTCGCTTGAGCCGCGCTCAAGGCGCGACTCAAGTGCTAGTCGAGTGTATATGCAATTAGAGTTTTGAGCCAAATTTTGCGCAAAAGTTGGGAGAAGGGAGAGAGGAGAAGAAGGAAGAGAGAGAAAGTGACGATCGGGTATCTCAGAGTATCATTTTGTCAAATTTACGAAATATAAGATTGAGATAAATATCTATAAGCCAAATCTTTGATTTATTTTCATGCCTGTCAATATTTATATATATTTCGGATGTTAATAATCTGATGATACAGGAGACTTTCACCATTCTTCTTGGCTACAAAACTTCCTACTTAAGAGGGTTGGGAGGAGGTTATCAACAAAACAGATACGACCATAGTTACATGAAAAATCTTCTGTAATGAGATATCTGTAAATTAAGAAAGCGATGTTAATGAAGAACTCTTATAAAGAGAAGCCAAACTCATACTAAACTACTCATCCAATTAAAAGTCGGTTTACATCTTGGTATGCGATCCTTGGCTAAGGATGAATCACCTGCAATACAAACTTCACAACCCGTAAATTTTGAACTGCCTTCTTTATTAATGTATCTCTTGTTCTTTACTCGATTTAATGACTTTTGTTTGAAACAGCGCTACTTAATACTGTATGGGTTCTCTTTTTGTCATTTCTAAAGATCAATAATAATTATGACTTTTATCGAATGTAAAATAAAAAAGTATATTTATTCTTAACAACTATTCTATTTGCATCACTTCTAAATAGTGATGTTTATTTATGATGCTTTTAAGTGACAAGTTTATTAAGAATAATTATGTTAATCATATTCATATTTATTTGAATATTAATCGTGTAAATGATCTTATTTTATTTTAAAATATTTAAAAGATTTAAGAATGTCCGACGGTATGATGATGAATAATTTGGTCATTATAATTTAAATTTTAATAGATTTTGACCCAAAAATTTGACATTTAAAATAAAATGAAATACATTATGATCAATAAATAGCTAAAAAGGCCATGGGGGTCATACGAAGAAGAAGAAGAATAATAAACTACTAGTCAACATGATGGGCCCCAGACCATCCTGGCCTTGTAGGGCACGAGTTCTCAATTCATCAACTGTGAATGGAGAATTCGAAGACGGAGTCTTTCACGCAGAAGAAAAGGCCGAGGCAGACAGTGAAAGATGGCAATTTTGAAACGCAAGGGATGACTATCACCGCCTATCCGTTCGCCGGCGAAGCAAATCCGGCCTCTTCTATCGCCTATAGATGAAATCTAAATCTACGCTGTGAGAGATTCAACCCGACACCGGAAGAACGCCATAGCCGAATTTTCGCGTTAGTGAACTTCGGAAGTATGACTAGCTTCCTTTCCACACCGCATCTTCACGTACCTTCTTCCTTCGATTCACGTTTGTCTCTCCGCAATCGCGTCGGCCGCCCTGCTCCTCATAATCATCTTTGGTTGCCCGTGGAAAATTCTCGTCGCTGCTCGAGTACTCTATCCAAAAGTCGAAACCGAGTTTCCTGTGACTTTGATAGTTCCGGCAACAAGAGACGGCAAGAAGAAACCGGAATTCAACTCTACCGAGACATCGAGAGAGTTCTCACTGAGACGGTAAAGCAATCTCAATATGGTTGGATCGGATCAAGTGATTGGACGGAAATCGAAGGAGCTTGGGTGCTGAAACCAAAACAGTCGAAGCCGAACTCAATTGTCCACTTCATCGGCGGCATCTTTGTCGGAGCAGCTCCGCAGCTCACCTACCGTTTGTTTCTCGAACGCCTCTGCGAGAAAGGAATTTTGGTGGTTGCAACTCCATATGCCAGTGGATTCGATTATTTCCTCATCGCAGACGAGGTTCAGCTCAAATTAGATAGGTGCCTGAGGGTTTTACGTGATTCTGTGAACGATCTTCCTACTTTTGGCGTCGGCCATTCACTTGGATCCGTCATTCACCTCTTGATCGGCTCGAGGTATGCGATTCAGCGAAGTGGAAACGTGTTGATGGCGTTCAACAACAAGGAGGCAAGCTTAGCTATTCCTTTGTTGTCATCTGTTCTAGTTCCAATGGCGCAGAGCATTGGACCTTTTTTATCACAGATAGCGTCTTCGTCCACGTTTCGTCTGGGGACCGAGATGACATTGAAGCAGTTGGAGAATTTAAGCCCCCCTATTATGAAGCAAGTTCTTCCTCTGGTTGAGCAGCTTCCTCCCCTGTACATGGACTTAGCTAAGGGCAGAGAGAACTTTAGTCCAGCCCCGGAAGAGACTCGGCGTCTTGTTAAATCATATTATGGGATTACAAGGAATCTTCTGATAAAGTTCAAAGATGATACGATCGATGAAACTGCTTCTCTGGCGCAGGTCTTGAGTGTGGAATCGGCTGTTAGTTCAATGCTGGATATGTCGATTCGGACCTTACCTGGGGACCATGGGCTGCCTCTGCAGCAGGCTCTGCCCGAAGTCCCGCCTGCAATGGTGGATGCAGTGAACCGTGGGAGTGAGTTTTTGGCAAATTTAACTGTGGGGACTCCGTGGGAGACTGTTGCTAGAGATGTTGGCATGACTTTAGGTGTAGATTCTTCAAGGATTCTTCGGCCACAAAACTCGAAGGACCTGAATTTTCTTGTTGATGAGATCGCATCATGGACAACTTCCAACACGGGCCCAAAGCATTTGAGACCATGACATCAAAGACAAGAGCCAAAAAGGTTTTAATAGAACTCAGGAAACATGAATAGGATAGTGAAGTCGTGCCAAGGTTGCTTACAGAATATAATTGTCATCTGTTGGGACTTGATTTTCAACTGGCATGTTCAGGAGATTTCCCCATGCTTTTGTATAGCAATGGTCATCATGATGCATTGTGTCACTGGCTAATTCATGCCTGATAAAAGAAAAAATAAAAAACAAAAAAAAATTCGGTAGAAGCTTGTGCCTCTCTGGTTTGCGAAGGTTCTCTTTGTTCCCTCTCTTGTCTCTTCCCTTTGTTTGTAACATTGTAAATATATAAATTTGGATGCAAAATGGTTCTTCTTCTATCTCACATTTTTTTAATGTTGTTGACAAAGAATTTAAGATTTTGCCTGAGTAATGTGTTGCTGAGAGGTGTAACTGTAGAGAAAATGTTCTATTCAAAGAGGAACTGGGGGCTGAATAAGGAGAATCACTGTTTTTTCTACTGCTCTTTCAGTTGATGCGGAATTTCTGTTCAGTGAAATAATAACTAATTGGTCATCTGCAGTGCAGCATATCAGGTTTGCTTTTGCTGTGTTGCTGTTCTCTCTCACAAAGTTGATCGGTATGTTTTTATTGTAGCGGTCTCAGCTGATCCAGAACATTTAGCTGAAGAGCATGACACGGTTTCCACTTACATGTAAGTTCTTGATCTTTTTGAATTATTAAGGGGGCCTAGTGTACCAGGCTCCCACAACGTGGGTTTAGAAAAAGTCAGATATACAGTCTTGCCAGTATGTTTCAGGGAAAAGTTGTTTTGTGGTTTGAATTCCCATTCTAATGCAGATTTTGCTGCACACGCTAGCATTATGTGAGAAGAAGCATTCACCTAGAATTTGTAAAATGGATATTGTGCAGGAGGAGAAACACTAACCAAAAGTGGCCTACTGGTTCAACAAATCCAAACCCAAACAAGCTTGTGGCGGCAACCCTCTTGGGATTGATCTTCGTCTCCTTGCCCTCATCAGGTTGAACGTGGAGAGGTTACATTTCTTTCACACTGAAAAATGAAAACAAAACAACTTGAAAAGGCAGATAGCAAATTCATGCCTTCCAAATTTCACACTCCCCTATTGCGTGTGTTTCTGCGTAGTCACAACTCTCAAGAGAGAAATATATAAGGGCTGATGCATAGCCATGTAAGCTAAATCAAGACATCAACATGCATAGATAAGCAGAGTCAGTTAGGGTAATTTGACAGCATTCCGATTAAGTTTATAGTCATGAGTTTGATTTCTTTTGTTGCATGCTTAGACTTAACTGGTGCAAAGTCTTTGCGGATAAGGTCATACCCTAAATTTTGCCCAAATTTGCCAATTAAGAAAGAGATTCTTAATTGATCTAAAAATTAAAAAAATACCCTAATTTATGATTTGAAAATAGGTGACCTTATGTGTGAGATTCTGTATGATAAATTTCATGAAATGTCATGTATGTGCGGCACTTCACTTTTGTAATGTAGAGATTAGAATGTTTTTCCATGATTTGAACCTAAAATCTCAAGATCAATAAAGAAATATTATCATTAGGTTGATACTCATTCTCAAAAATTTAGCCACACTATAATTGAATACACTTGTGAATACTTTAGAGAGCCAAAGACACAAGCAGCAACGGGCAATTTTTTTAAACCAAACAGTCAATTATCAATATACTCAGCAAAATCAAGAAATAGAAATCCTAGCCACCACAAGGGAATTAAATTGGTACTCCTAAGATTGGATATGCAAGAACTACAGAAAAAAAAAAAACCCCCTTTTATTTTACAAAGTGTGGTTAACTATGCGAATTAGTTTTGCAATTCAATTCGATGTAGAGTAACATTTTTTGAGGGTATAAATATTTTTAAACTGTTATTTATTATATCATTCCGAATGGATATTGTTTAATTTTAAAATATAAAAAATGGCTAAAAGTTATTTTTCATTTTTTTTAAAAAAAATTATCTTAACTTGTAATTGTTTTTTTTTTTATTTGAATTCTGCCCTCACGTTATCCAATCAAACACAGCGGAGTGGACATGGCTGGCTGAAGGCTGGCTTTTTGAAGTTTTTCTATTTTTTAATAATTTTCGTAGACTTTTATTAATACGTGAAAATGTTGGCAAATTTATATTTCATGTGATAAATTACACATAAATAGACAAAAACTAAAAAAAGCACGTGCATCAGTTTTTTTTGGCTTTTGAAAACTTTGACAAGATATGAAATGTAATTAATTTGATTTTGAAACTTTATCTAAAATGTAATTAATAAATTAATAAATTAATTCTTAACTTTACCAAATATATATATATATTAATTCTGTCTTATTTTTTTCCATTCTGTTATTGTTAAATATTTTATCCTAGTTTTTTATTAGGTGAAACTTTAATCAAATTGACCATGCATTTAGTTTATAATAGTATGTAACAGTGAAAATAAAATAAAATAAAATAAAACTAAATAAAACTCTTTGGAAAAATTTTACATATCCTATTAATAATAATAAAGTGTATCAAAATTTTAAAGAAAACAAAAACTATACTAAATATTATTCTTGTATAAAATATTTTTAAAGGAAATATTCTAAATAAAATGCTAAAAAAATAGTAATATTAAATGAACCATACTGCATTGAAATGAAATAAAAATATTTCGGTTCAGTATAACATGTGGTTCGTTTATGCTAAACTAAATAAGTCTCTGAATTGTATCATATTAGACACAATTTTAACATTATTATTATTTTTAAAATTAATATAATAAAAAATAATTAGATTTTTAATATAATTTTTTATATTTAACTAATTATTTAAAAATATGTATTTATATTTTTGGTATCATTATTTTATTAGTGAGTATCAAACTATTACTTTTTATATAAAAGTGAGAGTAGAGAGAGTAAGGAAAGTAGAGATCAAATGTGTAGAATAAGAAGAGAGAGAGAGTCAATATTTATAGTTTTTTATTTAATTAATTTAACAAAAATAGAAGTAAATTGATAAATTGTTATCCCATCTCTTGTATTTATAATAATTATATGATTATTTTATAACGGTTATATGATCATTTAAATATAAAAATGAGTTATATCAAGCACAATATATGGGTCAACTAACTATAATTAAGTATAATTTAAAATATTAAATTATATTATATTATGAATGACACGGCCCAATTAATTTAATTAAAATAAAAAATATTTTTTTATTATTATTTTTTCGTGTGTGTCTATGAGTAGTGAATGTGGAGTCATGTTAGCCAATGCTTCCCAGCTCTTCTTAAAATCCCTGTGGATGATATCTTTCCAAGAGCCACCTCCAAAAACCCTTCCATGCCCGCCCTAAACTGTACACCCATCTGTAAATTTTCCTTCTTCGCTTATCTTCCTCCCTACCTCCCTCTCTCTCCGCATCCGGATTCTCAGGTGCCCTCTTGGCTCTTTCTCTTTTGAATTCCAGTCATCCTGCATAATCAACAATTACTTGAAATCCAGTTTGTCTATTATTGACATTTTTTGCCTTTATCTTAGAGGAAGTGTATTCTGTCTCTGAACTCGGGAAAGTATTTTGATTGACGCCTTATGAACCCTTGTTCGTTAAATGGGGAGTTCGTGCTTTTTTTTTTTTGTTTCCTTGCGTTTAGATGCGTAAAAACTTGTTATCCTGAAATATTGGAAGCTAATCTTAAAACTGATTTTTGACTATGCTGTATATGTGGTTTACAAGATCCTAATGGATGAGATTCCAGTTGTAATGAGAGGCCAAGATGGAGATCTTAGCTGGATATTATGGTTCTTGCACTAGCTTGATGTTGATCTTTTAACGTATTCGTGTTCTGTTTTGTTATAAACAATTGCACTATGTGTTTAGAAAGGGGGGAACCAGGAGAAAAGGCGGAAATGGTGTCAAGGAGACCTTTTGATTTTTGTTTTTTGATTCTCATTTGAGCGAAAGCAGAATGGGAAGACAGCTAATTTTTGTCAATTAAAATTGAATTGTCCATTGTGAATGCTTTTTGGCAATTGAAATATCTTGAGAATAAAATTATGGAAAGAACTGCTAGAAGGGTCTTTGATCCTGCTTTGACGCGTGGTGGCATAGCGTTTAACTGATCGTTGGGTTGAGTTAAGATGAAATTAAATGTTTCACTAGCTCCATTGGTATAATTGTACATTATTTTCCTTTGATTGTAGCAAGACCTTGAGCAATGAAATGCGACCTCTAGACGTGTGACCAAGATAGGGATAAATATGGTTTCTCTTATCTTACCATTCATGAGAGTTATTTGTTGATCAACCCAACTTTTGTATGTTCTGCATTACGTTGAGATAACTGCATGCTGACCTTGTGATAAGACATTAAATCCTTTGATGCAGAATAAAAATTCTGTCCATATAATAATATCAATATTCTTAGAGTTCAGCAATTCATAAAAGAAAGTTCAAAGAACTTATGAACTCATTCAATACTCAGTGTAATTGTACTAGATAATTTATGTTAATTCTTAGTCCTTTCTGAGATTTTGGCAAATGTGTTCAAGGTGAAGGTGCTTACATACAAGCTAAATACTTGTTTTGTATTTTTAACTATCGGCTCTCTATATTCTTCTCATTGTTTCTTCAATCATTCAACATGTGTTTTAGGTTATATTGTGCTTCCATCTTGAAAAGTTGTTTCATTAAGGAGTTCATTGTTGAGTCTTCCCACTCAACTATCAACCTCTTCCCCGTTTCTGCTCTCTGTTGTGTGAATTTGTTTGTAGGATGCCATTGTTTTCCTGATGTTATCTACTTGCTGAATAAAAAGGGAAATGCTGATAGTGATAGTTAAGACTTTTAAGTTGTGCTTGACATGGCTCTTGGATCCAGCTTTTCTGATGTTTGGCTCTGTCCCTTAAATTTTTCAAGGACAACGACTTTGATAGATTTCTCAAAGGAAAAAAAAAAAAACATAATCTATATGAACTTTTTAAAATTTTTCCAATTTTATCTTCTATTTTTTTCAATTCTATTCTCAACTAATATTTTTATATGGGTTTTATTATAGGTAAAATTCTAGCTAAATTGACCACATTGTAGTGTACACTTGTCCAAAAACTTCAAAATGTGAAAAAAATAAAATAAATGTTTATTTTGGAGTTTTTTTACATCACATATGTGTAACGTCACATCAAATATATCAAGTTCCCAAAAGCTGTTTTCTTTTTCTGTATAGAATACATTTGGCACTAAAGTAAAGGTTTAGAATAAATTGGAAAAATGGGAAAAGTTCAGAACAGTGTTGGTATTTTTCACAATTTCTTTAATTTGGTATGCATGAGTTACCGTGTTATCTGAATGTTGCAGTTGGCACGTAGAAAGTAACATATCCAATGAATGAGGCTACGAATGAGATGACTCATTATAAGAATTTTGTCAAGCATGCAGAGGGGACTGCTCTTATCAAAGAAGAATTGGTTCAAGATATTTCAGTGAAGGTAATATTTCTTGCGTTCATTCATTGGCTGTTTGCTGTGGCATTCTATGTTTTAATTGTGCCTTTAAGATGATTAATGGAAGCAGGGTCAGATGGCTTTGGGAGCTGAGGGTGGGGTGGGTACGGTGGAGGCCCTGTATGATGATGGACCTGCCTACATGATCTGTACGCAGGCCCATCATGATGAGTATAACATCATAGTTCCTTGAATTTGGTGGAGTATATATTTCCATTTTTCCTTAACTCTCCATATGCTAACCATCGATGCAACAAAACATCGTTGGTTTTGACTAATCGATGTACAGACAAAATAACATGATTAGTAGTTGGAATAGTAGTACTTGCAGTTTTTGGTTGGGTTTGGAACCAGCATGAAGATGCAATAGCCAAGCAAGAGCACAGCAATCAAAGCACCTCTATGATTGAAGGGTGAAAAATAACATCTATAGTACTCACACAAACATTAAGCTCAGCTAGTATTTACATCAACTTTTTTAGGAACCTCATTTCGATGTAATCAGCTTAGGGAAACACAAATTGCAACGTTATTGATGATACGGGTATCCAAGTGTACATCAGAGTCAAAGGCGATAATTATGATTAAAACGCACTAATGGTTGTTTTCTTCTTATAATGTTGGAGATATAGTGAGGCAAAAAAGAAAAAAACACCTATCCTGATATATGCAGCCATTCGGAGTGAACAGAAACTCTGCCCAACCGCCCAATCCAGATCAGCCTACACTGAAATAATGGTTTGAGAGATGCGGCTTGGTTGCAGCTTGGCTTTTATCAAAAGTGCATTTTCAGTTTAGTTATTGTTTAAGAGTTGAACCAATCCAAACCATACAAAATAGCATACTCACACACAAACCCTATAAAGTGTCCCTCACCTTTAGTTGTGGACTCTATATTTGACCATTTGTTGTCGTCACAAAATACTGAATATAGTCAACTGCGTCAACAGTTGGTTTGCTGACAAAACAACTATCCATAATTGAGCACCCATCTTGCTTCTGCAAATCCTGATAGGGAATCTCTATATGGGAGAGATACCTCTGTCATTCCTAAAAACTGCTAAAGTGAATCTTCAGTGTTTAATGCTTTTGAAGCATGAAATAAGGGGATAATGCATTTGACAAGGTTTGTTACAGAAATAAGTCAATACAATTAATTGAATTTCAATGGTGTGTATTTAACCTCACACACCATAAATATTCAGTGTAGTTTTCTCGGTAAGTTGAGTATCGTATCTACAAGAAGTTAATTTTCTACGTAAAACTAATTTCGTAACTATTTTAGACCCCAAAATGACAAAAAAAATTAAAACATTAAAGTTGTGATGATAAAAGTGGCTATAACGACAATACAGCCATAGAATCACTTAAAAAATACAAAAATAAATTATGAAAATTGTAAATTATTGGAAATTAAAAAGTTTATGGCGGCAATGCCATTCGATAGTGATATGAATTAAAGTTTAGAAATTTAAAGTGCAGAACTATAAAATTGTAAGTGTCAATGACTTAGTCATTCAACACTCAGAAAAATAAAAAAATAGGAAATAAAGTATAAGAAATTAAATAACAGAAATTTAAAATTATAAGAGCAGTTGTAGCTCAGTCATTTAATGCTTAGTAAAATAAAAAGACAGAAAATAAAATACAAGAAATTGAATGATAAAAATTTTAAGTTGCTAGAGAACTCAGATGGCTAGTCGTAATGTGTTAATTCCCGCAACACAAAGCAATATAATATCACTATGAAGCTAAACTAACCTGCAAAAATAAAAAGCAAACAGAACGAAAGCGGAAGGAGTCATGCTGATACGAAAATAAACTGACATTGAACTAACCTGAAACGTATAAAATAACAGACCTGAAACAGAACCTATGCTGATATTTTAAACGTATAAAATAACAAACCTGAAACAGAACCTATGACTGGAACACTAAATTTTTGAGACAAACCTAAATTAACACCTAAACTTCTATCTCGCTGTCTCTCTCTATCTCTTTCTTCTCTCCTCCTCTGTAATTCTTCCCCTGCTCTGCCTAAGGCTGAGGCTCCTTGCTTTCTTTCTCCCTCTCCTCTCTCTTTTCTCTCCTGTGCTCTGCCAAAGGCAGAGAGCCCCCTCGTGCTTATGCCCCTCCTCCTTTTATATGGGAGGGGAGGCAGTAGCTCCACCCCTTTTTCTTTTTTTTTTTCTTTTTTGGTTTTTTTATCTTTTCTTTTTTATATATATTTTAATAAAATTCAAATATACACACATTTGTATTCTGCTGTTCTTAATTTTTGAAAGAATTGTCTTATCTTCTTTTCCTTGCTTCTCTAACTGGCTGTTTGAGTTGACAAAATAAAGATTCCATTTGGGACATTTACTTGCTTTTATTTCAAAGATTATTCTTTATGGATTAAAACTTACACAATTTAATATATAATTTGATTATGTAAATTTTAAAAATATATTAGAAAATAACAATGAGTAAGTATGGATAAAAATACAATAATCAGTATTTTAGACCTAGCAACCTTACTTTGATGTTTTCATACAATGTCTTATAATGAACAAAATATATTTTAGATTAACAAGTTTAATAGTACAATCTCAAACCAAATTGACATTTTGGTATAAATCTAAATTGCGATGTGCAATTTGTTACAAATTACTCTCCGTACTACCCCAACCTGTTCCATGTGCAGCCCTAGCTGCCATGTAGTCATGGAATGTGTGTCTCACCCAGTAGACCTCCCTTGATTGGTTCTGCTGAGAGTCTCATGCAGTAGAGCTCCCTTGATTGGTTGTGCAATGTTGGCCCATGCATGCACCTGTAAAGCTGATAAATGGAGGTATAAGGAAGTCCCTAAAATCAACAATGTTTGCATCTCCATGAGCAGTGACAATTACCTTATGAGGACTTGCTTTTATTATGCCTTCGGTGGATTTCTTTAACCAAGCCAATGCCTAAAAGTAGGATTTGCTAGATGAAACACAACTCTTAACAAACTAGGATTGCAAGTTCCTGGGCCAAGAGTAGTTTTCAAGGCAGAAAAGTTTTGACTATGATCTATGAATTATGTAAATGCTGGTAAAGCAGAAAAGTTTAGACCAAACTCAATATTTTCCTATATAGTGAGAAGTGATATTCTTCTGTTCAGTCCTATAAATATATACACGGGTTAAAGCACACTTTTCATAATTTTGTCTGACACTGAGCATCATTGACAGCTTGGTGTGTTATATTCGTGCATATCTTGCCACTTTATGGAAGTTCTATTAATTGTTCTGTCACTCAGGAGTTTTTTGTTTTTATTTTTTAAAGATTCAGGGACGCATGATGGTAGATAAGATCCAGCTATGCCCAGATGTACAATCCGTTCATTGTGCCTCTTGTGCGAGGAAAACTAGTTGCAAAATTGTTCGTGCCAAAACGAAGCTAATGGACATTTTGCTTGGACAGCAGAAGCCCAAGGAAGCGCAGTCTGTCTTTGAGAAATTAATCGAAGAAGGACATGAACCATCATTGATAACATACACTACCTTCTTGGCTGCCATGACTGCCCAGAAGCGCTTTGAGTTCATACATCCAATCATATCTCAAGTTGAAGAAAAAGGATTAAAGCCCGATGCAATATTCTTTAATGCGGTCATCAATGCTTTTGCAGAATCTGGAAATATGGAAAAAGCCATGAAAACCCTTTGGCATATGAAAGAGAGTGGATCTACACCTACTACAAGCACTTTCAACACATTAATCAAAGGATATGGTATCGCTGGTAAACCAGAAGAGTCCGTGAAATTGCTCGAGCACATGTGTCTTGATGGAAATGTAAAACCTAACCTAAGGTCATACAATGTACTAGTCAGAGCGTGGTGTAACAAGAAGAATACTGCAGAGGCTTGGCGTGTGGTTCGTAAAATCGTGGATTCTGGCATGCAGCCAGATGCAGTGACTTACAACACGATAGCAACAGCTTATGTTCAAAATGGCGAGACTGATCAGGCTGAGGTAATGATATTAGAGATGCAGAACAATAACGTCCGGCCTAATGAACGAACTTGTGGAATCATAATAAGCGGATATTGTAGAGAAGGTAAAGTAAAAGATGGGCTGCGATTCCTGCATAGGATGAAGGATCTTGCAGTGCAACCTAGTCTTGTTGTCTTCAATTCATTGATTAAAGGATTTTTGAATGTCACAGACAGAGAAGGGGTTGATGAGGTCAGCTTTGAAATTCTATGTCCAGAAATCACCTCTTTTTTTTTCCAACTTAGAGCAGTTTGATTCTGGAAAATAAAACTTATGAACTGCTACAACTTTAACAAGAGAAAATGTTGTCCGTTTTGAAGACACAGGCCTTCATAGTTTTCAAATTGTGATTGTGTTTATCTTAGCTTGATTTGTTTTTAAAGGGAGAGCATTCATAATTCATTCTAAGTGTCCTTGTTTGGTAGGTTTTGAGATTGATGGAAGAATTTAAAGTAAAACCAGATGTTATAACATGCAGCACGATCATGAATGCATGGGGTGCTGCAGGGTTCATGGACAAGTGCCAGGAAATATTTGACAACATGGTGAAGGCTGGGATAGAACCTGATGCCCATGCATACAGCATTCTTGCTATGGGATATATACGCGCAAGGGAACCTGAGAAAGCCGAGGAGCTCCTAACTGCCATGATCGATTCAGGCTTTCGCCCTAATGTTGTGATGTTCACGACTATCATAAATGGATGGTGCAGCGCTGGAAGAATGGAATGTGCGATCAGGGTCTTTGAGAAGATGCATGAACATGGAGTATCACCAAATTTGAAGACTTTCGAAACCCTAATTTGGGGGTATGGAGAAACAAAGCAGCCACTGAAAGCAGAGAAAATGCTCCAGGTAATGGAAGAGTTCAGGATCAAGCCCGAGAAAACCACCATCATGCTTATTGCAGATGCTTGGCGTGCTGCTGGGTTGACCATGGAATCTAATAGGATTCTTGAGTCTGCAACGTATCGAGGAAAAACTGATCAGAGAGATAACAGTGATGAGTTTATGGTGGCTAGTGTGGAGAAAATTCATCAGAAGCAAACTTTTAATCCCTCGTATAGTAATATGTTACAGCCAACAAATGGCATTATGAGCGATACCACAACCAGAAGAGGCCGAATGGTGTTAAAGGAGGCATCTGAAAGTCTGTGGAACACTGCTAAGTCCGTCTACACTGCTCATGCTTGCCAGTTTGGAGCCAGACTTCCCATTGTTTGTCAGAAGCAATCTCATCAGCAGCTTGGTTTGTATAGTCAACTTGCACTTTCATGTACATTGGTGTTCTTAAATTGAAAGAAAAGCTCAAGTTTGCTGCATTCTGTTCGTAAATGGCCTGCCCTTTATTGCTGTGCATAATCATATGTTTATAACAATTCAAAGACTGCTGTTGGCTTGCTGACAATGCGACTTCTACTTGTAACTTACCCGTGGACAGTTCTTCACTATGTAGAACTGCAGAGGTTGCTGTAATATAAATTCTGAATTTTGAAATATAATAGATATGCTAATTGCTGAAATCTCTCTTTCTATCATTTTCTTTCCCTGTGTATTTTCTGGACCAGTTGTGGACCTCGGGGTCTCAATGCAGAAGCCTTGTGCACTCGGTTGTCTATTTTGCATGGAGAGTGTTGCTTGTAGAATCCGTATCTTATGAACGGCTAAGAATCCATGATTTTGCTTCTTTTGAGTTCCTTTGTCCTTTGCCCCCTCAAGAACTGGTGCATGTTGCATGCTCTGATTTTCCTATTCACATGTTTTACCAGCATTCAATTCCTCCATCTCATTTTTGCTTTACTAGCCATTCTTCATCCCTTTTGTTAGGCCTGCAATTTCTGCACAAAATTATGGTCCTAATTGAATTATATTTAAATTCTTTGCTTTATTGGTTATGTTCAAATGAGATTCAAGACACTTTCTCAAAATGAAATGAATTTGGCATATGATGAGCGTATAAATTATACATATGAGCATTTTAGGTAGATGTTTACCTCTGACCAACATACGAAGGATGCGCGAGTATATTTTGGACAAAGTTGCACGCTTGATATACATGACGGATGCTTATTTGCAGTTAGCATTTGAACCCTAATGCGTATATTTTGCCCCTTAAATACTATTGATTGGAGCTCTCATTATAAATACTCCTAATCTTTCTTGACATAACCGCACTCCCATTATTATGATTGAAGCTCAGGAGTGCAAAATAATAGTCGATTGAAAGTGAACACCTCGTCTTGTTTTGAGACTGAATAGCAAAGGCACAGTTTAGTTAGAAAATTAATTTTCTATTTTCTATTTTTTTCTTATTTATTTATTTATATATATATATATTTTTTAAAAATGTATCTATTTATTTCTACTAGAAATGTGAACATGTTTCTAAAAGCTTGTTAATGGTTATTTATAAATTTTTAATAATTTTGGATATATTTAAAAAATTTAAATTGGTAAATTAGTTGATATGTATATCTATAATAAAATAATTAATTAAATTTATTTTATGATATTTTTAGATCATTATCATTGAAAACAAAAAATACAATTATCTGTATCATGTAATTAGCAAATTATATTATGAATGTGATTTCTAACTATAATATATTTGTTGGGCCCCAATATAAGGGCCCATAAAACACGGCCCAAAATAGAATGCCCAGAATTGTGTCCGTAAACCAAGAAGGCTGCACGGCTCAAGAGGCCCAAAGATACGGGCTGATATCCCAAAAGTCAAAGCCACAACCAAAGTCCGAGAGGCCCCATTGACCAATATGGGCTCGAGAACATCGCAAATAGCAGACGACATCCAAGTACGAGGACGGGAAGAAGAAGCCTGAGAACTACAAAAATTCTGACAAGTCTCCGACTAATCCGAGAGGTTACAGAAAGACCCGAGGACCCTTTCCATCGAACCAAAGGACCTCCAACAGACAGTTAGTATCCGAGAGCTACTTTGTCCAGCGAGTCTGCGAGCTCACAAGATAACAGTGCATGACGCGAGAGGACGAGGACTGTCTCTCACACGGCCGAGAGCACCAACTAAGCAAACTTTGCTGATTCCCAAAAAGCCTACAACCGCTGGCAGAAGCCGTTTCCACAGAGCACGCCTAGTCAAATCATGAACTGACGCCTAGACTCTGTACGCCTGACACACTCAGGACCTATGCACGCCTGACAC
Source organism: Nepenthes alata (assembly GCA_028571085.2). Classification (NCBI taxonomy): domain Eukaryota; kingdom Viridiplantae; phylum Streptophyta; class Magnoliopsida; order Caryophyllales; family Nepenthaceae; genus Nepenthes; species Nepenthes alata. The sequence goes on along the minus strand of JAOVVI020002728.1, from coordinate 2,442 downwards.
ACTCAGGACCTACGCACGCCAACAGCTTTAAGGGCGACCAATGGGCAGCGGCCGACCTCTCGGCCACTCGATGGCCGCCACGTATCTCCTCCTCAACGGAGCGATTTCCCTATAAATACTCAGCGAAATCCCCTTCAGATGGACCTTTCTTTTTCCCGGGAGCTGGTTCTAGAAAAAAGAACACTCTAAGGGAGAGAAACACAAAACAAGAGACAAGGAAGGAATCTACTCAAAAAAGCTTGTACTTTGTAAAGACTTCCACCATATAGTGAAGCATTTTAAAAGGCCCAGAACTTCGTGATTTTTCTTCCTCATTTAAGAGGAGGCTTTCCACGTAAAATCCAGTTTTCATCTCTCCTCCCCACATCTCGCACTCTTACACATTTGTGTTGCACCGGACCCTGACATTCGGAACGCAACATTGGCGCCGTCTGTGGGAACGCGTGACAAAAAGCTCACAAACTCCCTACCATTCCACAACAACAAGTGCTCAAAAGATGGTGAGCAGGCAGGACAGCACATCCACCCGGGAGATGGGGCCCTTCGACAGGTGCCTCCCATCAGGCGACAGGATGAGTGGCGGCCCCGGTACCAGCGTACGCAAGCTAGTGAGGAAGGTAGACAGCCTTTCGAGAGCAGTCCGCACCCTCCACGAGAGGGTGGACGAGCAGTCAAGGGGAGCCTACCCGGAGAGCTCGCGGCCAGCGGAGCCCCAGGGGCGACAAGCTGCGCAAGCTCCTGGTGAGTTGAGGGACTACCTTAACAAGAAAAAGTCCATGACCCAGGCCCCGATAAAAAAGGGGCTCAAGAGGTTCTGGAAGACGGTCTTCGGACCTAGGACCGGCGAAACCAGCCAGCCGGGAGGAGGAGAAGACCCCCTACCCCCGAGGGCAGGGGAAGGAAAAAGAAGGGCAAGCGCCCAGCAAAAGTCCCATAGATTATCCAGGCAAAACAAGCCCGAACGGATGGTCCTCGGAGGAGAAAGGCCATCAGGCTCACCGGTCCTCACTGAGTTGCTCACCAACATCTTGCGGCAGATCAAGGACGAGGAATTCCTGAAATGGCCCAAGGCGTTGAAGAACCCAGAAGGGGGCGACCAGTGGGAATACTGTCATTACCACTGTAGTCACGGCCACGACACCGAGGACTGCAGGAAGCTCCAGGCAGAAATCGAACGGCTGGTAATGGAGGGCTATCTCGACCGTTTCATGCCACGACCTGGGTATGGCCCCAGAACAGCAGAACGCAGTCGGTCGCGCCGTTCAAAAGGCAAAGCCATAATGGACACGGAAGGCGCCTAACCATCAACTGGGGGGCTACGCGCACAAATCTGAGAAAGCCCAGCGCAGGATGACGCTGTCAAAAGGCCGCAACTAACGCGAAGGAGCTGTGAGAGGGATCAAAACGGCCCTGGAGGCTCCTAGATGTAACACACCTACGGGAAAGGATCTCATAATACCCTCGTGTTCCTTCGACAACGTCGAAACAACTCCCAAAGTCAAAAACTCGGCCTTGACCGAGCGGCCCCAGAGGTCGTACAATTTCAACAAAAACTCGGCTGTGACCGAGCGGCCCCAGAGGTCATATAACTTCAACAAAAACTCAGGCTGTGACCGAGCGGCCCCAGAGGTCGTATCCGAAGGAAGCGACGAGAGAGACGTCGAGGCTCAAGCGCGTATCAACCGGGATCCGAGAAGCTGATGTAATGAGAAGGATCAAAACGGTCTTAGAAGACCATCGATGTAACATCCCTACATGGATAAAAGGATCCTTTCTGTAAACCCATCAAGATACGCTCATGTATTCCTTCGTCGTCGTCAAGGCAACTTATAAGTCAAGAACAAAAACTCGGCCGTGACCGAGCGGCCCCAGAGGTCGTATAACTCCAAAACTTGGCCGTGACCGAGCGGCCCTAGAGGTCGTATAACCCCAAAACTCGGCCGTGACCGAGCGGCCCCAGAGGTTGTATAACTCCAAAACTCGACCGTGACCGAGCGACCCCAAAGGTCGTATAACACAAAAACTCGGTCGTGACCGAGCGGCCCCAGAGGTCGTATAATACAAAAACTCGGCTGTGACCGAGCGGCCCCAGAGGTCGTATAACTCCAAAACTCGGCCGTGACAGAGCGGCCCCAGAGGTCGTATAACTCCAAAACTCGGCCATGACCGAGCGGCCCCAGAGGTCGTATAACTCAAAACTCAGCCGTGACCGAGCGGCCCCAGAGGTCGTATAACTCCAAAACTCGGCCATGACCGAGCGACCCTAGAGGTCTTATAACTCCAAAACTCGGCAGTGACCGAGCGGCCCCAGAGGTCGTATAACTCCAAAACTCGGCCGTGACCGAGCGGCCCCAAGGGTCGAATTCTGACAACTCCGTCCAATACTAAGAAACCTGAGAGGTTAAGTGGAAAAGAGAATCCCCAACAGGATCACACGCCAAA